>JAVYJU010000083.1:0-21655 GCA_033032245.1 Poecilia picta | reverse complement strand
CAAAAAAGATGACTGTATACTTGCAAGGAGAGTTGTTCAGAGACTGCTCAGTTACAATCCTACAACCCAACTCTGAGGCAGTCTCCGCTCTCCAGGCTTTTTATTTCATTTAGGAACGCACCTAGTTACAGAAGGTTTCAACTGCTAAATGTCAGGGGAAAAACCAGTTGAAACTTGTTGAAAACAGTCCTTTGCACAAACAAGTCTAAACATGGTAAGAATGTTTGGTATGCATGGTAAGCATGCACCATCTCTAAATATGGTTAGCTAATACTCTTGCAAGTGGGAGCGATAGACAGAATATTCTTTATCTGCTCTCTGGAACGGCTGTGTATGTGTGCAGAGCCGTTATCTCCGCACTCTCCCTTCTCAGCCGCTTCGGTTGCTTAACTGCACCCAGCTTGCAGAACCTGTAGAAAACACTCTCAAAGATCACACATTAATATAGCCAAACAGCGAATAAGGAAAACTTAAGTAAGATAACTATTTATATTTTTATTCCAACATAAAGTTAGAAGAAAAACTCAAAATCTTTCTAAATACTTTTGGTCTAGTTTCTAGTCCAAATATTTTAGTGCACTTGCAGTAACTTTTCAACAAGATATTGGAGTTAGTTTTAAGTCCAGAATTGCTTAATATTGACTTAAAATGTACTAGTTTCACAGGCTGATTATTTTACTTGTAGTATTGGAAAAATATTTGGTAATAAATTAAATAATCTGCCAGTGGAACTGGTACTTGTTACTATATATACAAAATAATTGACTTAAAACAAGTTCCTTCTTCTTACAGAAATGCTATTTGTAAATTTGTTTCATCATATTTTAATTGAATTTTTCTTGTTTCCTAAAGAAAAAAATATGGTAAGATTTTGGTGGTTTTTTACAGTGCAAAAAAAAAAACTACACTGCAAAAGGGTATTTACAGTATAATTATAATCAAGCAACTTGTACATTATCTTCACTGCTTTTACAGAGTAAAATATTTCATATTTTTTTTGTTTTTTCTTCAAATCACATCAAGCCAATGGTTGAAAAATTACATTTACCGTTAGAAATTCAGAAGAAATTGTAAATATTAGGTGGAAATGTAGTGAAGTTACAACCCAAGGGTTTTGTGGGAGATTTTATAGAAGGGCAGCAATAATCTGAATAATGAAGACTCTCGTAGAGTTGATAAGTAACTGAATAGAGTTTTAATACTCTGCTGTGTTACCTCCAAATAGGCTCCATCACTGAGCTCTTACTCTTTACTGCCACGCGGGATAATCGTGACGGTTCCATGCTGGATGAAATACATTTTCCCACCCAGCGTTCCCTCTATATTACATAGTCTCCTGGCTGGGAAACTTCAAAGCGCAGCTTGGTCAGGATCACGGTGACAAAGTGAGGGTCGGTGTTGGCAAAGAGCGGCATGTTGGCCACAAGTCCACGGCAGTTATAGCTGACAACTCCTGCCATAAGTATGCAAATATGACAAATAATGTTTAGGAAATGTAGAGATGCTATGGTACAGGCTCCCAGTTGACACATTAAAAAAAAAGTCACCTTTAAGCGACCTGACCCAGAACGTGGTCATCACCATTGTTGTTGTTGTTGTCAGCAACAGTAAAATATAAAATAATTTTTAATGACCCTGTTAGTGATATTTTTACTCATTTTGCCAACAAATGCTTCTCAAGAAACAAAATAAATATTATTTAAAAAAATCTTGTTGTTGACGCTGCATGACAGAGATGACACAGAACAGAAGGTGGTGACAAACTAGTGAATAAAATTAAAAACTTGGTACATGTGAAGTAATGCAATTTATGTAAAATACATTAAAATGAATTAATTGCACATTTAAGTGAGATTTGACAACAATTTCAATTAGAGTCACAAAAACTGATAGAGTTGACAAAATGTCAAACTACCTCAATTTATATTATGTTATTCTGGAGGATAGTCGGATAGTCGAACCTCGGATTCAGGAAGAGCAGTGTGGTTTTCGTCCTGGTCGTGGAACACTGGACCAGCTCTACACCCTCAGCAGGGTCCTGGAGGGTGCATGGGAGTTCGCCCAACCAGTCTACATGTGTTTTGTGGACTTGGAGAAGGCGTTCGACCGTGTCCCTCGGGGGGCCTTGTGGGGGGTTCTCCGGGAGTATGGGGTACCGGGCCCTTTGATACGGGCTGTAAGGTCCCTGTATGACCGGTGTCAGAGTCTGGTCCGCATTGCCGGCAGTAAGTCGGGCTCGTTTCCGGTGAGAGTTGGACTCCGCCAAGGCTGCCCTTTGTCACCGATTCTGTTCATTACTTTCATGGACAGAATTTCTAGGCGCAGCCGAGGTGTTGAGGGGATCCGTTTTGGTGGCCTTAGGATCGCATCTCTGCTTTTTGCGGATGATGTGGTCCTGATGGCTTCATCAGATCGTGATCTGCGGCTCTCGCTGAAACGGTTCGCGGCCGAGTGTGAAGCGGCCGGGATGAGGCTCAGTGCCTCCAAATCCGAGGCCATGGTCTTGAGCCGGAAAAGGGTAGAGTGCCTTCTCCGGGTCAGGGGGGTCGTTCTGCCTCAAGTGGAGGAGTTTAAGTATCTGGGGATCTTGTTCACGAATGAGGGAAGAAGGGAGCGGGAGATCGACAGGCGGATTGGGGCGGCGTCTGCCGTGAAGCGGGCGCTGTACCGGTCCGTCGTGGTGAAGAGAGAGCTGAGTCAAAAGGCGAAGCTCTCGATTTACCGGTCGATCTACGTTCCCACCCTCATCTATGGTCATGAGCTTTGGGTCATGACCGAAAGAACGAGATCACGGATACAAGCGGCCGAAATGGGTTTCCTCCGCAGGGTGGCCGGGCTCTCCCTTAGAGATAGGGTGAGAAGCTCGGTCATCCGGGAGGGACTCAAAGTAGAGCCGCTGCTCCTCCACGTCGAGAGGAGCCAGTTGAGGTGGCTCGGGCATCTGGTCAGGATGCCTCCTGGACGCCTCCCTGGTGAGGTGTTCCGGGCACGTCCCACCGGGAGGAGGCCCCGAGGAAGACCCAGGACACGCTGGAGGGACTATGTCTCTCGGCTGGCCTGGGAACGCCTTGGGGTTCCCCCGGAGGAGCTGGAAGAAGTGGCTGGGGAGAGGGAAGTCTGGGCCTCCCTTCTGAAGCTGCTGCCCCCGCGACCCGATCCCGGATAAGCGGAAGAAAATGGATGGATGGATGGATATTCTGGAGGAGGCCATATTGTAGCTCAGGTCCATTAAACCTTTTCATTATATCAAAAAAATTAAGCTTTTATTTCACAAAATTTCATCAAAGTTTTGTAAATTGTCAATTATGGTGTTGAAACATCATGGTTGTGACAAACAACTTAGGAATAAAAAAGAAATATCTAGAGAATGACATAAGCTAACCACAGCTAACTAGCTAACCAGAGCTAACTAGCTAACCAGAGCTAACTAGCTCTCCTAGCAAAGGAAGAGAAACGAAGTGATCATGGGGTCCTCAGAAGTTCTGGTGCCCCAATAATGCCTAATTTTTCTTTTTTTTTTACATTCTGTTAATTTCTGACAGTGTTGATAAAAACTAGGGACAAATTTCAATGGAGTTGGAAAATAAAAATGATTTTTAATTCAATTCATTGATACTTTTATAATTATATATATGACTACTTATACTTGTCATAATATATAATTTTAGTATTTATTTAATTGTTTTAAGCAATTATAATGTATTGAGTTCTGCTCTGGGACAAGGAATTTTACTGGCATCATTAACCGACTACAGTGTTTAAAATTAGAAAATATTCAGCAAACACCAGGAAAATATACGTTGTTGTGTCACATGACCCAGGTTAGTTTAGTTAGATATTTGAAAAAAAAAAAGAAGATATTTTGTGTATATTTTATTCAAATTTAGTGCTTTATCCATAGGACCTCCCTATTCACAATATTAACTTATTTTTAGTTTCCTGCTGTGTATATTGAAGACTGTTGATATAATCCATGACTGTTAACTCATTTAAAGTGTCAAACTCCAGTCTTCTATAGGGTCGTTGTATTGCAACTTTTAGATTTGATTCTCGCTCAACACACCTGAATGAAAAGTTCTATAAATAAATATAAAATAATGACATTCAATATACATTACTAATATTATACATACATTTATCTTTATTTTAGAAATTATGGTTGTCGTCTATAATTTAGTGGGGGTTTTTGTTTTAGTTGTATTTTTCACTTTTCTGCTTCAACTGTCTTCTATTATTACTATGAAAAGATTTTACGTTTTCCAAAATGAATTGCCACTGTATGAGAAATCTTTACATGTAATGACCGAAGGATCCACTAGGGGGCGGTAAAGCAATAACATGAAAACCGACAATCCTAAAACCCAGAAGAAGACAAAGAGACCTGCACGTGCTCTGTTGTGTTGAATGAGTGTTTCTCTGAAAACTATCTTCTGTCCAGTTTTAACGGGTTTCTCAAAAAGCTCCTGTTAACAGCTGCTGAAGCAACATTCAGAGTTTAAAGGAATCATCGTCAAGTCGGAGGAAGAGATGGATGATCAGCGCAGACTGCTGGATTTATCCCGGACCCCCCAGATAATCTTACACCGATTAGGTAGGAAACAGCAGCGATTGGACGGAGGTTCATGTCTGAACCTTTATCTATGAAGGTCATTATAGTAAATGTTCTTTTCCCGTATAAATATTTAGTTAACATGTTAGAACGCAGACATGAATATTACGCTGTGACAATGGATTATTTATGTAGATAGAAAATGACCTTTTTTATGTCTCTCCTTTAACTACTGAGACTTTAGAAAACAGGAGAAATGTGAACAATGCAGCGCAACGTTAGTAAAGCAAGCAACATAAAATATTAATAGCGGTGTTAGTAGTTGTAAATTTTATACTTTGTAATAAATAAATTGTAGTGGAGGTTGTTTGTCAAACCAAATATTCTATAAATGTCCAATCAAGAGTAAACCATATTTATCCGAATATCAGAGAAATGTCAAAAGCGCCGCCATTCCCCAGCTTTTCCGATTATGTGAGAGGGAATAAGGTTCCAAACGTACGAAACGAAACATTAGATTCATGTGTTTTTGGAAATGTAAAAACTTCAACAAATAATGATGGGCTGTATTTTGTTGCTGAGAAATGAAGTAAAGTTGCGCAAGTAACCGTGAAAGAGAAGCGGAAAGGAGAAGCGGCGAACCGAGCAGCTGCAAATGCAGTTTGACTGGTAGCTTCACTTCGTAATTAGTTTTTAGCTTAGCGGTTTCTGTTCTGTATATAAAGGATGACCTGAGGAATGAACATGGGTTGATAACATTCGCGGCGCTATGTTTTGAGCAGGAAGACAACAAGGAAAAAGCCGCAGCCGGAATCCGCGGCGCAGTGAGGATTTCCATGAATATAATGGCTGATCGATCATTCTTATTAGCAACAAAGCGTCTCAGAGACTGAGAGAACGATGAGATCCTGGCGTCTGAGAGGAGATACTCAGAGATCCAAGCAGGGGAATAGCGGCGCTGCGTAGCTGCAGGGAGTCGATCACTACGGGGTGATGCAGAGCCACTACTTTAGCAGTTAGTAGTAAACAGCTTACAGCCACGGCTAACTCCGGAAGGTAGAAAAGCCTTTTCCCCCTTAGTCCAAAACACTGCATTTGTGGCTGCTGCATTTTGACTCCAAAATGCAGCAGCCACAGTGTCCAAAAGAAAAAAACATAAGTGCATCATTTGCATCTTGAGAGTCTACAGAGGCTGATAATCTCCCCACTCTGCTCCTGGATTACCGTTTAAACTTTTGAGTTTTATGTCAAATCCACATGAATTAAATAACAGAAACTAATTCTCTCACTGCATTTTTGATTCATTTTGTCCAGATGCAGACTGTTAGACTGTCCAATCAGAGTTAGGTACTGTGTAGTTGGTGCTTTTAATCAGTTTTCAGTAGGAATGTGCCGATCAGGATTTTTCCTGCCGATACCGATCACCCCTGAGGGCCGATTCCGATACTGATCTCATAATTATTATTTTTTTATCATAAACACTACTGTTACATTATGTGGAAAAAGGAACCATGAATTCACCTTAATTTAGACAAAAACATGTTTTTAGTAACTTTTTCCAAGAAGAAAACTAAACAAAACAGGCATTGTGCAAATTGAACTGCTATCAATAATACTATCTTTAACAGACTGATAACATATGAGGCTCTGAAGAGGCTAAATAATGTAAAGAGCCATAAAAAACCTCTCAACATTGACAAAAGGTTCAAGTATAAAACTTAACATTCAAAGGCAAAATACAGGATCCATTACAATAAACAATCCAGAGTTACTGAATGAAAACTTCCTGTTAGCATAGCGGCTAGCTGATCACTGCTAGTTCTGATTGGCTGTTTCTGACTGAGCGGAGTAATAATGCAGAACAGGGAGGAGATTGATTATTTTTTAGAGATTAACTGTCTTATGTTAGGACAGAGAAAGTTTTAATACTAAGCAAAATGTTTTTTTTTTAGGTTAGATGCTGCAGCTTTAAACAGGTTCGGTATGAGACTCACTACCAGGTGGAGCAGAAGCGGCTCAGTCTGTCACATATTACTAAATATTAAATATTACAAAATATTAAATATTACTACCTGTAGCGGAGCAGCGGTTCAAGAGCAGAACCAGCGTTTTATATCGCAGCTCAAAGACTTAAATCATTTTACGGTTATTAGTTTAGCTTTCTGACCGTCATGCTAATCCGGGTGAGTGTTTGTAGCTGTGCTGCTTTACCTGCTGTCTGATCCTCCATGTCTTTTTACTGCACTGAGCCTCGATGTAGCCAAACTCCGTCAAGTATGGCTACATTGTTTTATCCCATATTAGCTTCGTCGTGTTGATGCATTTTGACCTGCTTCAATTTTCCGCCGCAACACGTAAACGTCCCCATCACTCAGTGTGTTATAGTTACACATCGCTTAGGATTTGTTGCTGCACGTTTGCGCAGTGAAGGAAAGACGAGACCAGCTGGACAGACATGCTGAGAAATGAGAAGCAGGTGATCGGTATCGGTTCAAGAGCCAATCACCGATCAGGCACTTTTTCACGAAAATCGGCCGATTGTGATCGGTGACCGATCGATCGGCACACCTCTGGTTTTCAGTTACCTAAATTCAAGTCTATGTGCTTCAGGGCTTCATGAAGCTTCATCTCATCATCACTACTTTTCACTGTTTCCTCTGCTGCTCTGGTCAAAACCTACAGGCCCAACCCAGTGCATGCTGGTCCGATACCAGCATCCCTATGGTGACGGAAAATGGACGCACAGTTCTTCTTGTTTAACATATAAAAGTAAATAACAAAGGAACAAAAACTAAACAACTATTGACCTACAAATAAACTCATGTTTGTAAATAAACCCCAAAGACATAAAGTGGACTAAAATTAAATTTTTATATAATTCAGAGTAATACAAATAACGTCTTGACGTAATGCAATTTCTTGTTAAATATCAACAATAATCCCTGCTACAATTAATTTTGCGATTAAATATGTTTTCAAAATCCGTTCATTTGAGAATTTTCCAAATTTCAGCTGGATGTGACGACTGATCTGTATCTCTGTCTACGCTTTTAAATTTTCAAGTGTTTTTTTTTTGTTGATTTCCGTTTTAAATGATGAAAGATCTCTCCTACTTACTTCAATGAAGTTAACAATAACTCTTTTTCTCTGTTTTCTTCTCCAGGTTCCCTGCAGTGTAACCAAGAGAGAAGATTCACTCTGGACCAGGAGGAGTTAGAACCTGTGCAGGGAAATCAAGACCAGGAAGAGGAAGAAGTTTACTGCAGTCAGGGTGAAGAACAGATTGAGTTTAAAAACAGGAGACTGATACCTGGATGTTGGTTTCTGTTGATGAGCCAACAAACCAAACTGAATCAGAACCAAACAGGAACCAAGTCCTCTTAAAGGAAGCTGCTGAAGCTGAGAAGCAAAATCAGAAAAGAAGAAAATCTTTCTCATGTGTCATCTGTAAAAAAGATTTCACTTTAAAAACTGTTTTTGATTCTCACATGAGAACTCATACAGTTAAAAACCTGTTTTCATGTGTGAAGTGTGGAAAAAGTTTTAGTCGAAAACCACATTTAACTCAGCACATGATGATTCACACTGGTGAAAAGCCGTTTTCATGTGGCAGCTGTGGAAAAAGTTTCAGTCAAAAACAGAGTTTAACTCAGCACATGAGGATTCACACTGGTGAAAAGCCGTTTTCATGTGGCAGCTGTGGAAAAAGTTTTAGTCGAAAACCACATTTAACTCAGCACATGATGATTCACACTGGTGAAAAGCCGTTTTCATGTGGCAGCTGTGGAAAAAGTTTTAGTCGAAAACCACATTTAACTCAGCACATGATGATTCACACTGGTGAAAAGCCGTTTTTATGTGGCAGCTGTGGAAAAAGTTTTAGTATAAAACCACATTTAACTCAGCACATGATGATTCACACTGGTGAAAAGCCGTTTTCATGTGGCAGCTGTGGAAAAAGTTTTAGTGAAAGAAAGACATTAACTCGGCACATGATGATTCACACTGGTGAAAAGCCGTTTTCATGTGGCAGCTGTGGAAAAAGTTTTAGTATAAAACCACATTTAACTCAGCACATGATGATTCACACTGGTGAAAAGCCGTTTTCATGTGGCAGCTGTGGAAAAAGTTTTAGTCGAAAACCACATTTAACTCAGCACATGATGATTCACACTGGTGAAAAGCCGTTTTCATGTGGCAGCTGTGGAAAAAGTTTTAGTGAAAGAAAGACATTAACTCGGCACATGATGATTCACACTGGTGAAAAGCCGTTTTCATGTGGCAGCTGTGGAAAAAGTTTTAGTATAAAACCACATTTAACTCAGCACATGAGGATTCACACTGGTGAAAAGCCGTTTTTCATGTGGCAGCTGTGGAAAAAGTTTTAGTCGAAAACCACTTTTAACTCGGCACATGATGGTTCACACTGGTGAAAAGCCGTTTTTATGTGGCAGCTGTGGAAAAAGTTTTAGTGAAAGAAAGAGTTTAACTCGGCACATGATGATTCACACTGGTGAAAAGCCGTTTTCATGTGGCAGCTGTGGAAAAAGTTTTAGTGAAAGAAAGAGTTTAAGTCGGCACATGATGATTCACACTGGTGAAAAGCCGTTTTCCTGTGGCAGCTGCGGAAAATGTTTTAGTGAAAGAAAGAGTTTAACTCGGCACATGATGATTCACACTGGTGAAAAGCCGTTTTCATGTGGGAGCTGTGGGAAAAGTTTTCGTCACAAAGTTAGTGTAACTCACCACATGAGGCGTCACACAGGTGAAAAGCCATAGAAGTATTTTCCATACTTGTCCTATGTTGAGGTTCACTATTCAGTTGATTTGGTTTAACACCAGAATGAAAGATTGGAGGGTTTCATGTCTATAAAACTGAAAGTTGTTGTATTTGTTAAATGTGATCATTTGGATCTTCACGTTTGGATTCTTGGAGATGTGCAACCACGACACATTTTCCTTCACAGATGCTTTGTTTTGTTTTCCTGGCATATTGTGTATCAAAAACAATACTGATTATCTGTATGTTACTAACATCCTGTTTCTGTACAACGTGAAGAGCAGAGGGCTCAGCACACAGCCCTGAGGAGAGCCAGGACTGATGCTGATAGCTGAAGTGGCTTTGGAGCCCACTGACTATTTCATTAACTAACAGAGTTTGACTGGACATGGACTCCCTTCCAGAACATTCTCACAAGATTAGACTTGAGGGACTGATTTATATCATTCTATTCTGTATGGGAGAAAAAGTGGATGGGTGTTGACTTTAATACACTTATAATAAAAAATACAATGTGCTGTTATACACTAATTGTGAATTATCACATATATCTACATACAACAAAAATCTTTGTCTTCAAAACAAGATGTGATTTGTAACTGATGCTGTTAACTGTTTCCGATTATATTAACCAGTTTAACTACCCAAGTAAAAGTTTTGTGTATAAATAAATAAACATCCATCCATCCATCCATTTTCCTACACCCTTGTCCCTTAATGGGGTCGGGAGGTGCTGGTCCCTATCTCCAGCTGGCGTTCCGGGCGAGAGGCGGGGTTTGCCCTGGACAGGTCACCAGTCTGTCGCAGGGCAACACAGAGACACACACAGGACAAACAACCATGCACTCACACCTAGGGGCAATTTCGACAGACCAATTAACCTGACAGTCATGTTTTTGGACTGTGGGAGGAAGCCGGAGTACCCGGAGAAAACCCACCATGCACAGGGAGAACATGCAAACTCCATGCAGAAAGGCCGGGGCCGGGAATCGAACCCAGAACCTTTAAAAAATAAACATGTTTATGGAAAATGTAAGAACACATGGTTGATTATTATTGTCTTCAATATTTGGTGTCTTTTGTCTTAGTTGTATTTTTCTCTTTTCTGCTGCAGCTGTTTTCTATTATGACTATAAAAAGATGTTATGTTTTTAGGCTGTGACTGAGTTATATATCACATTTACTCAGTTACATTTTGTTGGAAAAAAAACTACTGAGAACTTTTACTTTTACTTGAGTAATATTATGAAAAGTGCTACTCTTACTTAAATATTTCTGGCTACTATTCACTTTGAGTTACTTCACTAAATGAACAATAAACATGTGTGTTAACAGTTTATGTTAAAATAAGACTTTTTGTCTGTACACAAACCTTGTACTAATTTTCTGTGCCTGTTGAACTATTTGGAGATCAAGCTCTGACTGTAAATATTGGTTTTATACATTTTAACCATAAGAAATTTGATCTAAAAATCTTATTCTTAAAATTGTAATTATGTTCTTTACTTTCATGTTAGTCTTTAAAATGTCAGAATTTGCTCATAAGTTTATAGTTTTGTTTGTCTGGTGACATAATTTTTAAATGTGAAATAAAACGTAACGATTTGTTGCTCATTACCAAAGCAGATTTTCTCCTTGTGTTTTACTCTTTAATAATTTCCTGGATAGACTGTGTTTATCACTTAATACATATCCAAAGTCACTCCCTGGAAAACATCCCCAGAAGACATTTTTATATAAAAATGACCAAAATTATGGGGGAACAAATATCTATAATGTTGCACCAACATCAGATCTGTGACGTAGCATTGAATTATTAGCTGCTGTTTAGAAAACTATCTGCATCATCAGCCACCTGTGATGTACAGCAATATTTCCTTTCAATGGTTACACTCTTTGTACCACAAGCCATGGTTTCAGACGGACATAAATATAAACATAGTATTTTGGAAATGTAAACAACTCCTTCTTTATATTAAAAAAAGCAATGCAATGTGTACTAATATGAGCCAATGATCTTTGCTGTTCTATCACAGCTGCTTTGGAAAACTCATTATGTCTCAGGGTCAGAAATATTTATATTTACTCTGCATAATCAGTGCCAGCAAAATGTATACATTTCAGCAGAAACCCAGTCAGAGAAGGTCTAATTACAGCTCTACAAACATGCATAGCAATTTGTCCCTCAAATTTTAATTTTATACAACTTAAAATATTACCACCACTCAGGTGTTTTGGTCACCTGGTTTGACCAAAACACTTTAGACACAAACCTTATTAGCAGGATCTTAAGCATGAAAACAAGAGGCAGTTGATGAAAAAATCCAAACAATCTCAGTTTCACCTTTTCTCTGCCTGCCTTTGCATCTATTCCTGGTGAAAAGGCTTGATGAAATCAAATATCTGCAGAATTTATCTGATTCAATCTAGTAAAGTGATAACATACTGAGAGTTTTATTCATTTATTGATTTTTGTGCGTCTGATCTTTTAAAAAGACATTATTCTTTGAAACCCAGTGTAACTATAAATCCTGACAATGACAAATGAGAAAAATAGGGTGATGTAAAAGTTCAGCACCACCTGCAGCTGCGGTCACAGTTGAGTTATGACATCACTGGAGCTTATTCGGCCATCGGTATTAACCTCCATGTGACACAACATACAGATATTAGGGATCATTTGAATCAGGAAGTTTCATGATGCACCACCATCTGCTGCTCCCACCTCAGTGCTGGGCAAACAAATCCAGTCCTTGAGGTCCAGTGGATTTTCTTTGGATGTGTTTCTGCTTGAACACCTGATTTATATGGCTTACAGTCTATAACTTGTTAAAAACACGTGGATCTATCACTGAGTTATACAGAAGAAAAAACTGGAAAAAGTGCTGACAAAGGTTTATTCAGTTTGTGAATATCAATAAAATCCAAGTAAACATGTTGAGTTTTAATATTCAAGTGGACAATTTCTAATTAATGAATGTGTAATAGTTTCAGTCAAGTGATGCATCATTTAAAAACATATGTATTTTTTATTTTCTTGAGATCTGTTAAAAAGTGCTTTGTGTGTCTGGCTGGAGTCTCTTTCTCTTCCTTCTTCCTTCACTCAGACTCAGTCGTTGGGGGTTATAACTGGATCTGCGTGAAACTCGATCCAGTCGCTCCACAGCTACGCTCTCAAACGCCGCCTCATCAGAGGAGGCTCCTCCAGGACTTCGCTGAAGTCGTCAACGCTCAGCGAATAAAGGCGCAGCAGTGTCGGCCCTGAGTTAGTAGGCAGATCTCTGAGCCAAGAAAAACAATCGTTTAGTCATAAAGTGTTGGTCTAAACCTCACATTTATTCACCAATCTGTAATAAGAACACAACAAAGATGAGCTGTATACTTGCAAGGAGAGTGTTCAGAGACTGCTCAGTTACAATCCTACAACCCAACTCTGAGGCAGTCTCGCTCTCCAGGCTTTATTTCATTAGGAACGCCCTAGTTACAGAAGGTTTCAACTGCTAAATGTCAGGGAAAAACCATTGAAACTTGTTGAAAACAGTCTTTGCCAACAAGTCTAAACATGGTAAGCATTTTGGTATGCATGGTAAGCATGCACATCTCTAAATATGTTAGCTAATACTCTTGCAAGTGGAGCGATAGACAGAATATTCTTTATCTGCTCTCTGAACGGCTGTGTATGTGTGCAGAGCCGTTATCTCCGCACTCGTCCCTTCTAAACCGCTTCGTGCTTAACTGCACCAGCTGCAGACTTAGAAAACACTCTCAAAGATCACACTTAATATAGCCAAACAGCGATAAGAAACTTAAGTAGATAACTATTTATATTTTTATTCCAACATAAAGTTAGAAGAAAAACTCAAAATCTTCTAAATACTTTTGGTCTAGTTTCTAGTCCAATTTTAGTGCACTGCATAACTTTTCAACAAGATATTGGAGTTAGTTAAGTCAGAATGCTTAATATTGACTTAAAAATGTACTAGTTTCACAGGCTGATTATTTTACTTGTAGTATGGAAAAATATTTGTAATAATTAAATAATCTGCAGTGAACTGTACTTGTTACTTATATTACGAAATAATTGACTTAAAACAAGTTCCTTCTTCTTACAGAAATGCTATTTGTAAATTAGTTTATCATATTTAATTGAATTTTTCTTGTTTCCTAAAGAAAAAATATGGTAAGATTTTGGTGGTTTTTACAGTGCAAAAAAAAAACTACACTGCAAAATGTATTTACAGTATAATTATAATCAAGCAACTTGTACATTATCTTCACTGCTTTTACAGAGTAAAATATTTCATATTTTTTGTTTTTTCTTCAAAATCACATCAAGCCAATGGTTGAAAAATTACATTTACCGTTAGAAATTCAGAAGAAATTGTAAATATTAGTGGAAATGTAGTGAAGTTACAACCAAGGGTTTGTGGGAGATTTTATAGAAGGGCAGCAATAATCTGAATAATGAAGACTCTCGTAGAGTTGATAAGTAACTGAATAGAGTTTTAATACTCTGCTGTGTTTACCTCCAAATAGGCTCCATCACTGAGCTCTAACTCTTTACTGCCACGCGGGATAATCGTGACGGTTCCATGCTGGATGAAATACATTTTCCCACCCAGCGTTCCCTCTAATATTACATAGTCTCCTGGCTGGGAAACTTCAAAGCGCAGCTTGGTCAGGATCACGGTGACAAAGTGAGGGTCGGTGTTGGCAAAGAGCGGCATGTTGGCGACAAGTCCACGGCAGTTATAGCTGACAATCTCCTGCCATAAGTATGCAAATATGACAAATAATGTTTAGGAAATGTAGAGATGCTATGGTACAGGCTCCCAGTTGACACATTAAAAAAAAAGTCACCTTTAAGCGACCTGACCCAGAACGTGGTCATCACCATTGTTTGTTGTTGTTTGTCAGCAACAGTAAATATAAAATAATTTTTAATGACCCTGTTAGTGATATTTTTACTCATTTTGCCAACAAATGCTTCTCAAGAAACAAAATAAATATTATTTAAAAAAATCTTGTTGTTGACGCTGCATGACAGAGATGACACAGAACAGAAGGTGGTGACAAACTAGTGAATAAAATTAAAAACTTGGTACATGTGAAGTAATGCAATTTATGTAAAATACATTAAAATGAATTAATTGCACATTTAAGTGAGATTTGACAACAATTTCAATTAGAGTCACAAAAACTGATAGAGTTGACAAAATGTCAAACTACCTCAATTTATATTATGTTATTCTGGAGGATAGTCGGATAGTCGAACCTCGGATTCAGGAAGAGCAGTGTGGTTTTCGTCCTGGTCGTGGAACACTGGACCAGCTCTACACCCTCAGCAGGGTCCTGGAGGGTGCATGGGAGTTCGCCCAACCAGTCTACATGTGTTTTGTGGACTTGGAGAAGGCGTTCGACCGTGTCCCTCGGGGGCCTTGTGGGGGGTTCTCCGGGAGTATGGGGTACCGGGCCCTTTGATACGGGCTGTAAGGTCCCTGTATGACCAGTGTCAGAGTCTGGTCCGCATTGCCGGCAGTAAGTCGGGCTCGTTTCCGGTGAGAGTTGGACTCCGCCAAGGCTGCCCTTTGTCACCGATTCTGTTCATTACTTTCATGGACAGAATTTCTAGGCGCAGCCGAGGTGTTGAGGGGATCCGTTTTGGGGGCCTTAGGATCGCATCTCTGCTTTTTGCGGATGATGTGGTCCTGATGGCTTCATCAGATCGTGATCTGCGGCTCTCGCTGAAACGGTTCGCGGCCGAGTGTGAAGCGGCCGGGATGAGGCTCAGTGCCTCCAAATCCGAGGCCATGGTCTTGAGCCGGAAAAGGGTAGAGTGCCTTCTCCGGGTCAGGGGGGTCGTTCTGCCTCAAGTGGAGGAGTTTAAGTATCTGGGGATCTTGTTCACGAATGAGGGAAGAAGGGAGCGGGAGATCGACAGGCGGATTGGGGCGGCGTCTGCCGTGAAGCGGGCGCTGTACCGGTCCGTCGTGGTGAAGAGAGAGCTGAGTCAAAAGGCGAAGCTCTCGATTTACCGGTCGATCTACGTTCCCACCCTCATCTATGGTCATGAGCTTTGGGTCATGACCGAAAGAACGAGATCACGGATACAAGCGGCCGAAATGGGTTTCCTCCGCAGGGTGGCCGGGCTCTCCCTTAGAGATAGGGTGAGAAGCTCGGTCATCCGGGAGGGACTCAAAGTAGAGCCGCTGCTCCTCCACGTCGAGAGGAGCCAGTTGAGGTGGCTCGGGCATCTGGTCAGGATGCCTCCTGGACGCCTCCCTGGTGAGGTGTTCCGGGCACGTCCCACCGGGAGGAGGCCCCGAGGAAGACCCAGGACACGCTGGAGGGACTATGTCTCTCGGCTGGCCTGGGAATGCCTTGGGGTTCCCCCGGAGGAGCTGGAAGAAGTGGCTGGGGAGAGGGAAGTCTGGGCCTCCCTTCTGAAGCTGCTGCCCCCGCGACCCGATCCCGGATAAGCGGAAGAAAATGGATGGATATTCTGGAGGAGGCCATATTGTAGCTCAGGTCCATTAAACCTTTTCATTATATCAAAAAAATTAAGCTTTTATTTCACAAAATTTCATCAAAGTTTTGTAAATTGTCAATTATGGTGTTGAAACATCATGGTTGTGACAAACAACTTAGGAATAAAAAAGAAATATCTAGAGAATGACATAAGCTAACCACAGCTAACTAGCTAACCAGAGCTAACTAGCTAACCAGAGCTAACTAGCTCTCCTAGCAAAGGAAGAGAAACGAAGTGATCATGGGGTCCTCAGAAGTTCTGGTGCCCCCAATAATGCCTAATTTTTCTTTTTTTTTACATTCTGTTAATTTCTGACAGTGTTGATAAAAACTAGGGACAAATTTCAATGGAGTTGGAAAATAAAAATGATTTTTAATTCAATTCATTGATACTTTTATAATTATATATATGACTACTTATACTTGTCATAATATATAATTTTAGTATTTCTTTAATTGTTTTAAGCAATTATAATGTATTGAGTTCTGCTCTGGGACAAGGAATTTTACTGGCATCATTAACCGACTACAGTGTTTAAAATGAGAAAATATTCAGCAAACACCAGGAAAATATACGTTGTTGTGCTCACATGACCCAGGTTAGTTTAGTTAGATATTTGAAAAAAAAAAAAGATATTTTGTGTATATTTTATTCAAATTTAGTGCTTTATCCATAGGACCTCCCTATTCACAATATTAACTTATTTTTAGTTTCCTGCTGTGTATATTGAAGACTGTTGATATAATGCATGACTCATTTAAAGTGTCAAACTCCAGTCTTCTATAGGGTCGTTGTATTGCAACTTTTAGATTTGATTCTCGCTCAACACACGAATGAAAAGTTCTATACATAAATATAAAATAATGACATTCAATATACATCACTAATATTATACATACATTGATCTTTATTTTAGAAATTATGGTTGTGTTCAATAATGTAGTGGGTTTTTTTGTTTTAGTTGTATTTTTCACTTTTCTGCTTCAACTGTCTTCTATTATTACTATGAAAAGATTTTACGTTTTCCAAAATGAATTGCCACATGAGAAATCTTTACATGTAATGACCGAAGGATCCACTAGGGGGCGTTAAAGCAATAACATGAAAACCGACAATCCTAAAACCCAGAAGAAGACAAAGAGACCTGCACGTGCTCTGTTGTGTTGAATGAGTGTTTCTCTGAAAACTATCTTCTGTCCAGTTTTAACGGGTTTCTCAAAAAGCTCCTGTTAACAGCTGCTGAAGCAACATTCAGAGTTTAAAGGAATCATCGTCAAGTCGGAGGAAGAGATGGATGATCAGCGCAGACTGCTGGATTTATCCCGGACCCCCCAGATAATCTTACACCGATTAGGTAGGAAACAGCAGCGATTGGACGGAGGTTCATGTCTGAACCTTTATGTATGAAGGTCATTATAGTAAATGTTCTTTTCCCGTATTAATATTTAGTTAACATGTTAGAACGCAGACATGAATATTACGCTGTGACAATGGATTATTTATGTAGATAGAAAATGACCTTTTTTATGTCTCTCCTTTAACTACTGAGACTTTAGAAAACAGGAGAAATGTGAACAATGCAGCGCAACGTTAGTAAAGCAAGCAACATAAAATATTAATAGCGGTGTTAGTAGTTGTAAATTTTATACTTTGTAATAAATAAATTGTAGTGGAGGTTGTTTGTCAAACCAAATATTCTATAAATGTCCAATCAAGAGTAAACCATATTTATCCGAATATCAGAGAAATGTCAAAAGCGCCGCCATTCCCCAGCTTTTCCGATTATGTGAGAGGGAATAAGGTTCCAAACGTACGAAACGAAACATTAGATTCATGTGTTTTTGGAAATGTAAAAACTTCAACAAATAATGATGGGCTGTATTTTGTTGCTGAGAAATGAAGTAAAGTTGCGCAAGTAACCGTGAAAGAGAAGCGGAAAGGAGAAGCGGCGACTACAGTGAAGTTAGTTTCAAGTTGGATATTCGATATTCGAGCTCCGCGGAGTAGGCGGCATTTAGCTCAAGGTTGATCCGATTTATGAACGCTAATGTCGGCCAGCGGTTCTCTACAACTCCCGGCCCAAGCGCGCGAAGGTTCATTTAGGGACTGTCAACAAATTACCGAACCAAACACTCCTGTCAAAAACATGTTAATAAATGCCTTGAATTGTAAGCAACTGACTAATTGTCGGTGCTAAATCATACTTTTACATGATATACAATATAATCTATATCATTTTAAATTCATAAACAATATTTTAATAATTTTAATATTAAATAATATAATGTTTTCTTCAATAGCTTCCAGGTCATGTGACCTGTTGACTCAAAATTACTTTGAAATAATTATACTAGTTTCTAGAAATGGGGCACAGACTTTTGTTTTCCATTTTTAGCCATTTTCCATTTTTTAACCATTTTTTAGGTCAAAATTGATGGTTTTTCTTCAATAGCTTCCAGGTCATGTGACCTGTTGACTCAAAATCACTTTGAAATAATTATACTAGTCTCTATGGATGGGGCACAGACTTTTGTTTTCAAATTTTAGCCATTTTCCATTTTTTAACCATTTTTTAGGTCAAAATTGATGGTTTTTCTTCAATAGCTTCCAGGTCATGTGACCTGTTGACTCAAAATCACGTTGAAATTATTATACTAGTCTATATTGATGGGGCACACACATTTGTTTTCCATTTTTAGCCATTTTCCATTTTTTAACCATTTTTTGGGTCAAAATTGATGGTTTTTCTTCAATAGCTTCCAGGTCATGTGACCTGTTGACTCAAAATCATTTTTGAATAATTATACTAGTTTCTATAGATCAGGCACAGACTTTTGTTTTCCATTTTTAGCCATTTTCCAATTTTTAACCATTTTTTTTACTCAAAATTGATGGTTTTTCTTCAATAGCTTCCAGGTCATGTGACCTGTTGACTCAAAATCACTTTGAATAATTATACTAGTTTCTATAGATCAGGCACAGACTTTTGTTTTCCAAATTTATCCATTTTCCAATTTTTAACCATTTTTTTACTCAAAATTGAGTGTTTTTCTTCAATAGCTTCCAGGTCATGTGACCTGTTGACTCAAAATCACTTTTGAATAATTATACTAGTTTCTATAGATCAGGCACAGACTTTTGTTTTCCATTTTTAGCCATTTTCCAATTTTTAACCATTTTCTTTACTCAAAATTGAGTGTTTTTCTTCAATAGCTTCCAGGTCATGTGACCTGTTGACTCAAAATTACTTTGAAATAATTATACTAGTTTCTAGAAATGGGGCACAGACTTTTGTTTTCCATTTTTAGCCATTTTCCAATTTTTAAGCATTTTTTTATTCAAAATTGTGTGTTTTTCTTCAATAGCTTCCAGGTCATGTGACCTGTTGACTCAAAATTACTTTGAAATAATTATACTAGTTTCTAGAAATGGGGCACAGACTTTTGTTTTCCATTTTTAGCCATTTTCCAATTTTCAACCATTTTTTTATTCAAAATTGTGTGTTTTTCTTCAATAGCTTTTATGTCATGTGACCCATTGACCCAGAACCTGTGTGAAATTGTTCTAGTATATTTTTTCAATGAGGCACAGTCATTTGTGTTCCATTTTAATGCTTTTTTATTTTCTTTAGCAATTTTCTTCGTCAAAAATTAGTATATTTTTGCAATAGCTTCCAAGACATGTGTCCTATTGATTCTAAATCACTTTGAAATTGTTTTACAACTCATTAGAGATGAGACACACTTATTTTTTCCCCATTTTATCTAATTTAGATTTACAAATTATAAAATGACTGCTGTTTAATAACTTAAATTTCATGTGGCCCACTGAAAAGCAATAAAAAGTGGCAAATGGAATAAAAATAAGTGTGCCCCACTTTCCAGTCTAGTAGAATAATTTAACATTGATTTTGAGTTAATAAGACCCAATTAACTTATGAGTCTTAAGACCCATAAGCTGTTGAGGAAAAAATCTATCAATCAATCAATCATCTCCCCCTTGTCCGCAGTCGGGTTGCAGGGTCAGCAGAGGCCCAGACTTCCCTTCTTTGCCACTTGTTCCAGCTCCTCTAGGAACCCTAAGGTGTTTTCCCAGGCCAGCTGAGAAACAGTCCCTCCAGAGTGTCCTGGGTCTTCCTGTGGGCCTCCTCTTGGTAGGACGTGCCCAAAATACCTCACTAGGGAGGCGTCTAGGAGGCATCCTAATCTGATGTCTGACGCACCTCAGCTGGCTCCTCTCGATGTGAAAAATCAGCAGCTCTACTCTAAGTCCCTCCTGGATGACTGAGCTTCTCATCCTATCACTAAGGGAGAGCCCAGACACCTTATGGAAAAATCTAATTTTGGCCACTTGTGTTTGTGATCTTGTTCTTTCAGCCAAGACCCTTAAACCTATGACATAGACAAGGCAGGGACGTAGATTGACTGGCAAATAGAGACCTTTACTTTTTGATCCAGATGTCTCTTCACTATGACAGACTGGTCCAGTGCCCACTTAACTGCAGACGCTGCGCCAATCCGTCTATTGATCTCCTGTTCCATTTTGCCCTCATTCTTAATGTTATGGATTCTGTTTTTTTCCTACATCTCTTTTAGCCTCTTAACACACTGCAGCATATATAACCATGTTTATATGTGACTGCTGGCAGTCATATGTAAACAGACTGAAACTGATTAGAGTACCGTTTAGGGAGGGCACAGATTGCAGAGATGAATACAAAGCTAATGCTACAATCTTTGTCTCACTTGGCTTCGTGTCACTTAGCCCCAGCGCTGGATGGTGAATGTAGCATAAGAATCACGATGCTCCACTTGGATGACATGTATGGCTTTTGAAATTTCATCATTTTTTGGCATTAAAGCTTGTTTTTATATATGATCAAATCTCATTATTTCTCAAGATAATTTACAATGAGTGGTTCTTGTTGGGTTCTGAAACTGGTTAACGAACATGTGTGGTGAACAGAGACAGAAATGACTGAACTCCACAAATGAACAAGATCCTAAGATACTCCACTTGGGTCAAGACAATCTTCCCTGACCTGAAGAAGGCACCCCATCCTTTTTCAGCTCAAGACCATGGCCTTGAATCTGGAGGTACTGATCCTCCTCCCAGCCGCTTCACACTCAACTGGATACTGTTCCAAGTAAAGCCGTAGATCACGACCTGATGAAGCCAGTAGGGCCACATCATCTACCAAAAGCAGAGGCATGATCCCAAGGTCACCAAAAACCCAGGTTGTGCAGAACGTGGTCTCGGACAGAAACCCCCCAAATCAAAGAATCTAATCAAATTTCATTTATATATCACATTTCAACAACAAGGCATTTCAAAGAGCTTTACACCATAAAAACACAAAAATACAAAGTCATAGAAACACAGCTAACAACTGAAACATGACATTTTATCACTACATATCAGATTGTTAATTAATGTCCCATTAATGTATGGCTCTCATCTCGAGTCATGCAATAGATGACTAATATTTCTAGTTAGAATCTCTCAACCTCACACACCAGCTCAGGCTCCCACCAGAGAGTACTTTCATGCCATGATAAACATCCATCCCCAGGGTCAGATGGCCAATCCCTCACTCAGCCTTCTAACACTCACTTGCACCAGCCCTTTTGGCCCTCCCATAGGTAGTGAGCCCGGAGGGGAATCCACTTGAGCTGAGCCTGGTCAGACTCCATGTTTTCGCAAGCCCAGATCTATGCCAAAAGTCCCCACTCCAGCTCCAGGTGGGCCTCTAGGTGACCTGCATCCCAGGTGAGGACGGAAGTGATCCACTTTGAGC
>JAVYJU010000082.1:0-21959 GCA_033032245.1 Poecilia picta | reverse complement strand
TAAAAGGTTGAAAATTGATTGTAAGCTGAGAATGAGCAGACTATCCATTTACTCACTTATTTGGCTGAGATTAAAGCGTTTTTGGCTTATGAAAACTCAAACATATTGAAACTTGAAAATTAAGACCTTGATTCCAGTGTCTAAAACCAGATTTAATGCATCTCATCATTTCCAGCATGCCAACATCTAAAAAGGTTGAAATTGATTGTACAGCTGAGATATGAGCAGACATCCATTTCTCACTTATTGGCTGAGATTAAAAGCGTTTTTGGCTTCTGAAAACGTCAAAAAATATTGAAACTGAACAATTAGGTCATGATTCCAGTTTCAAAACAACCAGATTTATATGCATCTCAGCATTTTCCAGCTGCCAAACATCTAAAAAGGTTGAAAAATGATTGTACAGCCTCGAGGAATGTGCAGACATCCATTTTCACCTTTATTTGGCTGAGATAAAGCGCTTTTTTGGATTCTGAAAACTTCAAAACATATTGAAACACTTGATAAAATTAGACCTGATTCGTTTCAAACAACCAGATATAATGCAATCTCAGCATTTTCAAGCTGCAATCTAAAAGCTTGAAAATTGATTGTACAGCTGAGAGAAGAGCAAAAATCTATTTTTTCACTGTATTTGGCTGAGATAAAGAGTTTTTGGCTTCTGAAAACTATCAAAAAACATTTTGAAACCTTGAAAATATTAGACATGATTCAGTTTCAAACAACAGATATAATGCATATCAGCTTTTTCCAAGCCTGCACAACAACTAAGAGTTGAAAATTGATTGTACAGCTGAGAATGAGCAGACATCTATTTTTCACTTATTTGGCTGAGATAAAGCGTTTTTGGCTTCTGAAAACTTCAAACATATTGAAACTTGAAATTAGACCTGATTCCAGTTTCAAACAACCAGATATAATGCATCTCAGCATTTTCCAGCCTGCCAACATCTAAAAAGGTTGAAAATTGATTGTACAGCTGAGAATGAGCAGACATCTATTTTTCACTTATTTGGCTGAGATAAAGCGTTTTTGGCTTCTGAAAACTTCAAAACATATTGAAACTTGAAAATTAGACTGATTCCAGTTTCAAACAACCAGATATAATGCATCTCAGCATTTTCCAGCTGCCAACATCTAATAAGGTTGAAAATTGATTGTACAGCTGAGAATGAGCAGACATCTATTTTTCACTTATTTGGCTGAGATAAAGCGTTTTTGGCTTCTGAAAACTTCAAACATATTGAAACTTGAAAATTAGACCTGATTCCAGTTTCAAACAACCAGATATAATGCATCTCAGCATTTTCCAGCCTGCCAACATCTAAAAAGGTTGAAAATTGATTGTACAGCTGAGAATGAGCAGACATCTATTTTCACTTATTTGGCTGAGATAAAGCGTTTTTGGCTTCTGAAAACTTCAAACATATTGAAACTTGAAATTAGACCCTGATTCCAGTTTCAAACAACCAGATATAATGCATCTCAGCATTTTCCAGCCTGCCAAAAATCTAAAAAGGTTGAAAATTGATTGTACAGCTGAGAATGAGCAGACATCCATTTTTCACTTATTTGGCTGAGATAAAGCGTTTTTTGGCTTCTGAAAACTTCAAACATATTGAAACTTGAAAATTAGACCTGATTCCAGTTTCAAACAACCAGATATAATGCATCTCAGCATTTTCCAGCCTGCCAACATCTAAAAAGGTTGAAAATTGATTGTACAGCTGAGAATGAGCAGACATCTTTCTCACTTATTTGGCTGAGATAAAGCGTTTTTGGCTTCTGAAAACTTCCAAACATATTGAAACTTGAAATTAGACCTGATTCAGTTTCAAACAACCAGATATAATGCATCTAGCATTTTGAGCTGTCCAACATCTAATAATGAAAATTGATTGTACAGCTGGAATGAGCAGACATCCATTTTCACTTATTTGGCTGAGATAAAGCGTTTTTGGCTTCTGAAAACTTCAACATATTGAAACTTGAAAATTAGACCTGATTCAGTTTCAAACAACCAGATATAATGCATCTCAGCATTTTCAGCTGCCAACATCTAAAAGTTGAAAATTGATTGTTACAGTGAGAATGAGCAGACATCCATTTTCACTTATTTGGCTGAGATAAAGCGTTTTTGGCTTCTGAAACTTCAAAATATTGAAACTTGAAAATTAGACCTGATTCCAGTTTCAAACAACCAGATATAATGCATCTCAGCATTTTCCAGCCTGCCAACATCTAAAATGGTTGAAAATTGATGTACAGCTGAGAATGAGCAGACATCCATTTTCACTTATTTGGCTGAGATAAAGCGTTTTTGGCTTCTGAAAACTTCAAACATATTGAAACTTGAAATTAGACCTGATTCCAGTTTCAAACAACCAGTATAATGCATCTCAGCATTTTCCAGCTGCCAAACATCTAATAATGGTTGAAAATTGATTGTACAGTGAGAATGAGCAGACATCATTTTTCACTTATTTGGCTGAGATAAAGCGTTTTTGTTTTTTCCAAAGTTATGCATCACTTTTCAGCGCAACTCTAAAGTGAAAATTGATTGTACGTGAGAAGCGACATTTTTTTTGGTGAGTAAACGTTTGGCTCAATTCAACATATGAAACTTGAATGCTGATTCGTTCACAACGTATATGATCAGCTTCAGTCATTTGAAAATTGATTGTATGGAGAGAGATCTTTTTTATTATTTGGTGAGATAAAGCGTTTTGCTCTGAACTTCAAATATGAACTTGAATTAGCTGTTCGTTTCAAACAACGTATATGCATCTAGATTTCAGCTGCAAATTAAAAGGTTGAAAATTGATTGTACAGCTGAGATGCAGACATCATTTCACTTATTTGTAATAAGGTTTTGGCTTCTGAAAACTTCAAACATATTGACTTAATTAGACTGATTCAGTTTCAACAACCAGATATAATGCATCTAGCATTTAGCTGCCAACATCTAAATTGAAATTGATTGTACAGTGAGAATGAGCGATCTTTCACTTATTTGCTGGATAAAGCGTTTTTGGCTTCTGAAAACTTCAAACATATTGAAACTTGAAAATTAGACCTGATTCCAGTTTCAAACAAACCAGATATAATGCATCTCAGCATTTTCCAGCTGCCAACATCTAAAAAAGGTTGAAAATTGATTGTACAGCTGAGAATGGAGCAGACATCTATTTTTCACTTATTTGGCTGAGATAAAGCGTTTTTGGCTTCTGAAAACTTCAAACATATTGAAACTTGAAAATTAGACCTGATTCCAGTTTCAAACAACCAGATATAATGCATCTCAGCATTTTCCAGCCTGCCAACATCTAATAAGGTTGAAAATTGATTGTACAGCTGAGAATGAGCAGACATCCATTTTTCACTTATTTGGCTGAGATATAAGCGTTTTTGGCTTCTGAAAACTTCAAACATATTGAAACTTGAAAATTAGACCTGATTCCAGTTTCAAACAACCAGATATAATGCATCTCAGCATTTTCAGCTGCCAACATCTAAAATGCTGAAAATTGAATGTACAGCTGAGAATGAGCAGACATCCATTTCTCACTTATTTGGCTGAGATAAAGCGTTTTTGGCTTCTGAAAACTTCAAACATATTGAAACTTGAAAATTAGACCTGATTCCAGTCGTTCAACAACATATAATGTTGCATTTCAGCTGCCAATTAAAGTGAATGATGTAGTGAAGAGCGACATCATTTTTATTGGTGATAGCGTTTGGCTTTGAACTTAACTATTGAACTGAATTAGACCTATTCAGTTTCAACAACAGTATAATGCATTAGATTTTAGCTGCCAACATCTAAAAGTTGAAAATGAGTCAGTGAGATGCAGACATCATTTCATTATTTGTGGATAAAGCGTTTTGGCTTCTGAAAACTTCAAAATATTGAAACTGAAAATTAGCTGTTCGTTTCAAACACAGATATATGCTCTAGCATTTTCGCTGCAAATCTAAAAGTGAAAATTGATTGTACAGTGAGATGAGCGACATCATTTCATTATTTGGCTGAGATAAGCGTTTGCTTTGAAAACTTCAAAAATTGAACTTGAAATTAGACTGATTCAGTTTCAAACAACCAGATATAATGCTTGCATTTTCAGCTGCACATCTAAAGTGAAAATTGATGTAAGTGAGAAGAGCAGAATCATTTCATTATTTGGTGAGAAGCGTTTTTGCTCTGAAACTTCAAAATATTGAACTTGAAATTAGACTGATTCAGTTCAACAACCGATATAATGCATCTAGCATTTTCCAGCTGCCAACATCTAAAAAGGTTGAAAATTGATTGTACAGCTGAGAATGAGCAGAATCCATTTTCACTTATTTGGCTGAGTATAAGCGTTTTTGGCTTCTGAAAACTTCAAACATATTGAAACTTGAAAATTAGACCTGATTCCAGTTTCAAACAACCAGATATAATGCATCTCAGCATTTTCCAGCCTGCCAACATCTAAAAGGTTGAAAATTGATTGTACAGCTGAGAATGAGCAGACATCATTTTTCACTTATTTGGCTGAGATAAAGCGTTTTTGGCTTCTGAAAACTTCAAACATATTGAAACTTGAAAATTAGACTGATTCCAGTTTCAAACAACCAGATATAATGCATTAGCATTTTCCAGCTGCCAACAATCTAAAAAGGTTGAAAATTGATTGTATAAGCTGAGAATGGCAGACATCCATTTCTCACTTATTTGGCTGAGATAAAGCGTTTTTGGCTTCTGAAAACTTCAACATATTGAAACTTAAATTAGACCTGATTCCAGTTTAAACAACCAGATATAATGCATCTTAGCATTTTGAGCTGTCCAACATCTAATAAGTGAAATTGATTGTACAGCTGAGAATGAGCAGACATATTTTTCATTATTTGGCTGAGATAAAGCGTTTTGGCTCTGAAAACTTCAAACATATTGAAACTTGAAAATTAGACTGATTCAGTTTCAAACAACCAGATATAATGCATCTCAGCATTTTCAGCGCAACATCTAAAAGGTTGAAATTGATGTAATGAGAATTAGCAGAATCCATTTTTCTTTTTGGCTATAAGCGTTTTGCTTCAAAACTTCAAACAATTGAACTTGAAATTAACGATAGTTTAAACAACAGATAAATGATCTCAGCATTTCAGCCTGCCAATCTAAAGGTTATTGATTTACGTGAAATGAGCAGAATCATTTTTACTTATTGCGAAAACGTTTTTGCTCTGAACTTCAAACATATTAACTTAAAATTGACTGATTCGTTTAAAAACAGAATCATTCGCATTTTCAGCTGAATTAAAAAGGTTGAAAATTGATTGAATGAGAATAAGACATATTTCCATTTGCAGATAAAGCGTTTTGGCTTCTGAAACTTCAAAAATTGAATTGAAAATTGACCTGATTCAGCAACAACCAATATAATGCTTAGCTTTTGCTGCCAACATCTAAAAGTGAAAATTGATGTCAGTGAAAACAGAATCATTTCACTTTTTGGCTGGAAACTTTTGTTCTGAAAATTAACTATTGAACGAAAATTAGACTATTCAGTTAAAACCGTTATGCTTCAATTTTCCAGCTGAAATTAAAAAGGTTGAAAATGATTTAAGCTGAGAATGAGCGCACATTCTCATTATTTGGCTGAGATAAGGTTTTGGCTTCTGAAAATTCAAAATTTGAATTGAAAGTTAACCTGTTCAGTTTAAAACAACCAGATATAATGCATCTTAGCATTTTGACTGTCCAACACTAATAATTGAAATTAATTAGCTGAACACTCATTTATTTTGGAGTAAATTGGCTCTATTCACATTTGAACGAATTGCTTCATTCAAAAAATATAAATTACATTTTCACACCAATTAAAATTAATTATTGAACTAAAATTGAAATTTTTACTATGAGATACTTTGCTTTAATTAAACTTTGATTGAAATTAATATTCATAAAAAAGATAATATTCAGTTTCACCTGCACATCTATAAGTGAAATTAAAAATGAATATTCTATGGCTATTAATTTTTGGCTTGAAAACTTACTTTGAAACTTAAAATTAACTGATAGTTTAAATAACAACCATTTAGCCCATTTTAGGTTAAATTGATTAACTGATGAGCAGACTTTTTTTGTGGATAAGCGTTTTTGGTTCTGAACTTCAAACATATTGAAATTGAATTAGCTGATCAGTTTCAAAAACCAGTATATGCATTAGCTTTTGCTGCCAACATCTAAAAAGTTGAAAATTGATTGTCAGCTGAAATAGCACATCATTTTCACTTTTTGGAGATAAAGCGTTTTTGGTTCTGAAAATTCAAACATTAAATTAAATTAGACTGATTCCTTTAAACACCAGAATAATGCATTGCATTTTGGATGTCCAAATTATAAGAAAATTGATTACAGCGAGAATGAGCACATCATTTTATAATTTGGCTGAATAAGTTTTTGGCTGAAATTAAACATATAACTTGAATTAACACCAGTTAACAAGATTATGATTCATTTTATCAACTAATAGTTAATTGATGACGAATTCATTTTCATTATGGGTATTTTCTGAAACTAAACATTTGAAATTAAAATAACATAGTTCAACAAAAATATATTGCTCAGCATTTTCCAGCTCCAAACTAAAGGTTAATTGATTTAGATGTTGGCAGGCTGGAAAATGCTGAGATGCATTATATCTGGTTGTTTGAAACTGGAATCAGGTCTAATTTTCAAGTTTCAATATGTTTGAAGTTTTCAGAACCCAAAAAAACGCTTTATCTCAGCCAAATAAGTGAGAAATGGATGTCTGCTCATTCTCAGCTGTACAATCAATTTTCACCTTTTAGATGTTGGCAGGCTGGAAAATGCTGAGATGCATTATATCTGGTTGTTTGAAACTGGAATCAGGTCTAATTTTCAAGTTTCAATATGTTTGAAGTTTTCAGAAGCCAAAAACGCTTTATCTCAGCCAAATAAGTGAGAAATGGATGTCTGCTCTTTCTCAGCTGTACAATCAATTTTCAACCTTTTTAGATGTTGGCAGGCTGGAAAATGCTGAGATGCATTATATCTGGTTGTTTGAAACTGGAATCAGGTCTAATTTTCAAGTTTCAATATGTTTGAAGTTTTCAGAAGCCAAAAACGCTTTATCTCAGCCAAATAAGTGAGAAATGGATGTCTGCTCATTCTCAGCTGTACAATCAATTTTCACCTTTTAGATGTTGGCAGGCTGGAAATGCTGAGATGCATTATATCTGGTTGTTTGAAACTGGAATCAGGTCTAATTTTCAAGTTTCAATATGTTTGAAGTTTTCAGAAGCCAAAACGCTTTATCTCAGCCAAATAAGTGAAAATGGATGTCTGCTCATTCTCAGCTGTACAATCAATTTTCAACTTTTAGATGTTGGCAGGCTGAAAATGCTGAGATGCATTATATCTGGTTGTTTGAAACTGGAATCAGGTCTAATTTTCAAGTTTCAATATGTTTGAAGTTTTCAGAAGCCAAAAACGCTTTATCTCAGCCAAATAAGTGAGAAATGGATGTTGCTCATTCTCAGCTGTACAATCAATTTTCACTTTTAGATGTTGGCAGGCTGGAAAATGCTGAGATGCATTTATTGGTTGTTTGAAACTGGAATCAGGTCTAATTTTCAAGTTTCAATATGTTTGAAGTTTTCAGAAGCCAAAAACGCTTTATCTCAGCCAAATAAGTGAGAAATGGATGTCTGCTCATTCTCAGCTGTACAATCAATTTTCAACCTTTTTAGATGTTGGCAGGCTGGAAAATGCTGAGATGCATTATATCTGGTTGTTTGAAACTGGAATCAGTCTAATTTTCAAGTTTCAATATGTTTGAAGTTTTCAGAAGCCAAAAACGCTTTATCTCAGCCAATAAGTGAGAAAATGGATGTCTGCTCATTCTCAGCTGTACAATCAATTTTCAACCTTTTTAGATGTTGGCAGGCTGGAAAATGCTGAGATGCATTATATCTGGTTGTTTGAAACTGGAATCAGGTCTAATTTTCAGTTTCAATATGTTTGAAGTTTTCAGAAGCCAAAAACGCTTTATCTCAGCCAAATAAGTGAGAAATGGATGTCTGCTCATTCTCAGCTGTACAATCAATTTTCAACCTTTTAGATGTTGGCAGGCTGGAAATGCTGAGATGCATTATATCTGGTTGTTTGAAACTGGAATCAGGTCTAATTTTCATGTTTCAATATGTTTGAAGTTTTCAGAAGCCAAAAACGCTTTATCTCAGCCAAATAAGTGAAAATGGATGTCTGCTCATTCTCAGCTGTACAATCTATTTTCAACCTTTTTAGATGTTGGCAGGCTGGAAAATGCTGAGATGCATTATATCTGGTTGTTTGAAACTGGAATCAGGTCTAATTTTCAAGTTTCAATATGTTTGAAGTTTTCAGAAGCCAAAAACGCTTTATCTCAGCCAAATAAGTGAAAATAGATGTCTGCTCATTCTCAGCTGTACAATCAATTTTCAACCTTTTTAGATGTTGGCAGGCTGGAAAATGCTGAGATGCATTATATCTGGTTGTTTGAAACTGGAATCAGGTCTAATTTTCAAGTTTCAATATGTTTGAAGTTTTCAGAAGCCAAAAACGCTTTATCTCAGCCAAATAAGTGAGAAATGGATGTCTGCTCATTCTCAGCTGTACAATCAATTTTCAACCTTTTTAGATGTTGGCAGGCTGGAAAATGCTGAGATGCATTATATCTGGTTGTTTGAAACTGGAATCAGGTCTAATTTTCAAGTTTCAATATGTTTGAAGTTTTCAGAAGCCAAAAACGCTTTATCTCAGCCAAATAAGTGAGAAATGGATGTCTGCTCATTCTCAGCTGTACAATCAATTTTCACACTTTTTAGATGTTGGCAGGCTGGAAAATGCTGAGATGCATTATATCTGGTTGTTTGAAACTGGAATCAGGTCTAATTTTCAAGTTTCAATATGTTTGAAGTTTTCAGAAGCCAAAAACGCTTTATCTCAATTTTCAACTTTTTAGATGTTGGCAGGCTGGAAAATGCTGAGATGCATTATATCTGGTTGTTTGAAACTGGAATCAGTCTAATTTTCAAGTTTCAATATGTTTGAAGTTTTCAGAAGCCAAAAACGCTTTATCTCAGCAAATAAGTGAGAAATGGATGTCTGCTCATTCTCAGCTGTACAATCAATTTTCAACTTTTTAGATGTTGGCAGGCTGGAAAATGCTGAGATGCATTATATCTGGTTGTTTGAAACTGGAATCAGGTCTAATTTTCAAGTTTCAATATGTTTGAAGTTTTCAGAAGCAAAAAACGCTTTATCTCAGCCAAATAAGTGAGAAATAGATGTCTGCTCATTCTCAGCTGTACAATCAATTTTCAACTTTTTAGATGTTGGCAGGCTGGAAAATGCTGAGATGCATTTATATCTGGTTGTTTGAAACTGGAATCAGGTCTAATTTTCAAGTTTCAATATGTTTGAAGTTTTCAGAAGCCAAAAACGCTTTATCTCAGCCAAATAAGTGAAAATGATGTCTGCTCATTTCAGCTGTACATCAATTTTCACCTTTTTAGATGTTGGCAGGCTGGAAATGCTGAGATGCATTATATCTGGTTGTTTGAAACTGGAATCAGGTCTAATTTTCAAGTTTCAATATGTTTGAAGTTTTCAGAAGCCAAAAACGCTTTATCTCAGCCAAATAAGTGAAAAATGGATGTCTGCTCATTCTCAGCGTACAATCAATTTTCAACCTTTTTAGATGTTGGCAGGCTGGAAAATGCTGAGATGCATTATATCTGGTTGTTTGAAACTGGAATCAGGTCTAATTTCAAGTTTCAATATGTTTGAAGTTTTCAGAAGCCAAAAAACGCTTTATCTCAGCCAAATAAGTGAAAAATGATGTCTGCTCTTCTCAGCTGTACAATCAATTTCAACCTTTTTAGATGTTGGCAGGCTGGAAAATGCTGAGATGCATTATATCTGGTTGTTTGAAACTGGAATCAGGTCTAATTTCAAGTTTCAATATGTTTGAAGTTTCAGAAGCCAAAAACGCTTTATCTCAGCCAAATAAGTGAAATGGATGTCTGCTCATTCTCAGCTGTACAATCAATTTTCAACTTTTTAGATGTTGGCAGCTGAAAATGCTGGATGCATTATATCTGGTTGTTTGAAACTGGAATCAGGTCTAATTTTCAAGTTTCAATATGTTTGAAGTTTTCAGAAGCCAAAAAACGCTTTATCTCAGCCAAATAAGTGAGAAATGGATGTCTGCTCATTCTCAGCTGTACAATCAATTTTCAACCTTTTTAGATGTTGGCAGGCTGGAAAATGCTGAGATGCATTATATCTGGTTGTTTGAAACTGGAATCAGGTCTAATTTTCAAGTTTCAATATGTTTGAAGTTTTCAGAAGCCAAAAACGCTTTATCTCAGCCAAATAAGTGAGAAAATGATGTCTGCTCATTCTCAGCTGTACAATCAATTTTCAACCTTTTTAGATGTTGGCAGGCTGGAAATGCTGAGATGCATTATATCTGGTTGTTTGAAACTGGAATCAGGTCTAATTTTCAAGTTTCAATATGTTTGAAGTTTTCAGAAGCCAAAAACGCTTTATCTCAGCCAAATAAGTGAAAATGATGTCTGCTCATTCTCAGCTGTACAATCAATTTTCAACCTTTTTAGATGTTGGCAGGCTGGAAAATGCTGAGATGCATTATACTGGTTGTTTGAAACTGGAATCAGGTCTAATTTTCAAGTTTCAATATGTTTGAAGTTTTCAGAAGCCAAAAACGCTTTATCTCAGCCAAATAAGTGAGAAATGGATGTCTGCTCATTCTCAGCTGTACAATCAATTTTCACCTTTTTAGATGTTGGCAGGCTGGAAAATGCTGAGATGCATTATATCTGGTTGTTTGAAACTGGAATAGGTCTAATTTTCAAGTTTCAATATGTTTGAAGTTTTCAGAAGCCAAAAAACGCTTTATCTCAGCCAAATAAGTGAGAAATGGATGTCTGCTCATTCTCAGCTGTACAATCAATTTTCAACTTTTAGATGTTGGCAGGCTGGAAAATGCTGAGATGCATTATATCTGGTTGTTTGAAACTGGAATCAGGTCTAATTTTCAAGTTTCAATATGTTTGAAGTTTTCAGAAGCCAAAAACGCTTTATCTCAGCCAAATAAGTGAGAAATGGATGTCTGCTCTTCTCAGCTGTACAATCAATTTTCAACTTTTAGATGTTGGCAGGCTGGAAAATGCTGAGATGCATTATATCTGGTTGTTTGAAACTGGAATCAGGTCTAATTTTAAGTTTCAATATGTTTGAAGTTTTCAGAAGCCAAAAACGCTTTATCTCAGCCAAATAAGTGAGAAATGGATGTCTGCTCATTCTCAGCTGTACAATCAATTTTCAAACCTTTTTAGATGTTGGCAGGCTGGAAAATGCTGAGATGCATTATATCTGGTTGTTTGAAATGGAATCAGGTCTAATTTTCAAGTTTCAATATGTTTGAAGTTTTCAGAAGCCAAAAACGCTTTATCTCAGCCAAATAAGTGAAAATGGATGTCTGCTCATTCTCAGCTGTACAATCAATTTTCAACCTTTTAGATGTTGGCAGGCTGGAAAATGCTGAGATGCATTATATCTGGTTGTTTGAAACTGGAATCAGGTCTAATTTTCAGTTTCAATATGTTTGAAGTTTTCAGAAGCCAAAAACGCTTTATCTCAGCCAAATAAGTGAAAATAGGATGTCTGCTCATTCTCAGCTGTACAATCAATTTTAAACTTTTTAGATGTTGGCAGGCTGGAAAATGCTGAGATGCATTATATCTGGTTGTTTGAAACTGGAATCATGTTAATTTTCAAGTTTCAATATGTTTGAAGTTTTCAGAAGCCAAAAACGCTTTATCTCAGCCAAATAAGTGAAAAATGATGTCTGCTCATTCTCAGCTGTACAATCAATTTTCAACTTTTTAATTTTCAACCTTTTTAGATGTTGGCAGGCTGGAAAATGCTGAGATGCATTATATTGGTTGTTTGAAACTGGAATCAGTCTAATTTTCAAGTTTCAATATGTTTGAAGTTTCAGAAGCCAAAAACGCTTTATCTCAGCCAAATAAGTGAGAAATGGATGTCTGCTCTTCTCAGCTGTACAATCAATTTTCACTTTTAGATGTTGGCAGTGAAAGGAGATGTTATATCTGGTTGTTTAAACTGGATCGTCTAATTTAAGTTTCATTGTTGAAGTTTTCAGAAGCAAAACGCTTATTGCAAATAAGTGAAATGATGTTGTCTTGCTGTCACATTTCAACTTTAGATGTTGAGAAAATGCGAGATGCATTATATCTGGTGTTTGAACGGAATGGTCTAATTAAGTTTCATAGTTTGAGTTCAGAGCCAAACGCTTTATCTAGCAAATAGGAAAATGGATGTCTGCTCATTCAGCTGTACAATCAATTTTCAACCTTTTAGATGTTGGCAGCTGAAATGCTGAGATGATTATATCTGGTTGTTTGAAACTGGAATCAGGTTAATTTTCAAGTTTCAATATGTTTGAGTTTTCAGAAGCCAAACGCTTTATCTAGCAATAGTGAAATGGATGTCTGCTCATTCTCAGCTGTACAATCAATTTTACTTTTTAGATGTTGGCAGGCTGGAAAATGTGAGATGCATTTATTGGTTGTTTGAACTGGAATAGGTCTAATTTCAAGTTTCATATGTTTGAAGTTTTCAGAAGCAAAAGCTTATCTCGCAAATAAGTGAAATGATGTTGTCTTCTCAGCTGTACATCAATTTTCAACTTTTTAGATGTTGGAGCTGAAATGCTAGATGCATTTATTGGTTGTTTGAAACTGGAATCAGGTTAATTTCAAGTTTCAATATGTTTGAAGTTTTCAGAAGCCAAAAACGCTTTATCTCAGCCAAATAAGTGAGAAATGGATGTCTGCTCATTCTCAGCTGTACAATTCAATTTTCAGCCTTTTAGATGTTGGCAGCTGGAAAATGCTGAGATGCATTATATCTGGTTGTTTGAAACTGGAATCAGGTCTAATTTTCAAGTTTTCAATATGTTTGAAGTTTTCAGAAGCCAAAACGCTTTATCTCAGCCAAATAAGTGAGAAATGGATGTCTGCTCATTCTCAGCTGTACAATCAATTTTCACCTTTTAGATGTTGGCAGGCTGGAAAATGCTGAGATGCATTATATCTGGTTGTTTGAAACTGGAATCAGGTCTAATTTTCAAGTTTCAATATGTTTGAAGTTTTCAGAAGCCAAAAAACGCTTTATCTCAGCCAAATAAGTGAGAAATGGATGTCTGCTCATTCTCAGCTGTACAATCAATTTTCAACCTTTTTAGATGTTGGCAGGCTGGAAAATGCTGAGATGCATTATATCTGGTTGTTTGAAACTGGAATCAGGTCTAATTTTCAAGTTTCAATATGTTTGAAGTTTTCAGAAGCCAAAAACGCTTTATCTCAGCCAAATAAGTGAAAAATGAGATGTCTGCTCATTCTCAGCTGTACAATCAATTTTCAACTTTTTAGATGTTGGCAGGCTGGAAAATGCTGAGATGCATTATATCTGGTTGTTTGAAACTGGAATCAGGTCTAATTTCAAGTTTCAATATGTTTGAAGTTTTCAGAAGCCAAAAACGCTTTATCTCAGCCAAATAAGTGAAAAATGGATGTCTGCTCATTTCTCAGCTGTACAATCAATTTTCAACCTTTTTAGATGTTGGCAGGCTGGAAAATGCTGAGATGCATTATATCTGGTTGTTTGAAACTGGAATCAGGTCTAATTTTCAAGTTTCAATATGTTTGAAGTTTTCAGAAGCCAAAAACGCTTTATCTCAGCCAAATAAGTGAGAAATGATGTCTGCTCATTCTCAGCTGTACATTCAATTTTCAAGCCTTTTAGATGTTGGCAGCTGAAAATGCTAAGATGCATTATATCTGGTTGTTTGAAACTGGAATCAGGTCTAATTTTCAAGTTTCAATATGTTTGAAGTTTTCAGAAGCCAAAAACGCTTTATCTCACCCAAATAAGTGAGAAATGGATGTCTGCTCATTCTCAGCTGTACAATAAATTTTCAACCTTTTTAGATGTTGGCAGGCTGGAAAATGCTGAGATGCATTATATCTGGTTGTTTGAAATGGAATCAGGTCTAATTTTCAATTTTTAAATATGTTGAAGTTTTCAGAAGCCAAAACGCTTTATCTCAGCCAAATAAGTGAAAATAGATGTTGCTTTTTCTCAGTGTACAATCAATTTTCAACCTTTTTTAGATGTTGGCAGGCTGGAAAATGCTGAGATGATTATATCTGGTTGTTTGAAACTGGAATCAGGTCTAATTTTCAAGTTTCAATATGTTTGAAGTTTTCAGAACCCAAAACGCTTTATCTCACCCAAATAAGTGAGAAAAAAAAAAAAAAAAAAAAAAAAAAAAAAAAAAAAAAAAAAAAAAAAAAAAAAAAAAAAAAAAAAAAAAAAAAAAAAAAAAAAAAAAAAAAAAAAAAAAAAAAAAAAAAAAAAAAAAAAAAAAAAAAAAAAAAAAAAAAAAAAAAAAAAAAAAAAAAAAAAAAAAAAAAAAAAAAAAAAAAAAAAAAAAAAAAAAAAAAAAAAAAAAAAAAAAAAAAAAAAAAAAAAAAAAAAAAAAAAAAAAAAAAAAAAAAAAAAAAAAAAAAAAAAAAAAAAAAAAAAAAAAAAAAAAAAAAAAAAAAAAAAAAAAAAAAAAAAAAAAAAAAAAAAAAAAAAAAAAAAAAAAAAAAAAAATAAAAATGGGGGGCCATTTCAGCTGTAAATAATTTTCAACCTTTTTAGATTTTGGGCAGGGGGGGAAAAAATTGGGAAATTTTCTGGTTTTTGAAACGGGAAAATAGGTCTTTTTTCAAGTTTAAAATTGTTTGAAGTTTTCAAAAGCCAAAAACGCTTTATCTAGCCAAATAAGTGAGAAATGGATTTTGTCTTTCTCAGCTTTTTAAAATTTTTTTTTAGTGTTGGCGGCTGGAAAATGCTAAATTTCTTTTAAGGTTTTTAAAAATTTTATTTTAATTTTAAAAAAAAAAAAAAAAAAAAATTTTAAAATATTTTTGGTTTTCAGGCCAAAAAATTTTCCCCTAAGTGTGAGTTTTTGCTGAAATCATTTTCCCCTTTTTTGATTTGGCAGGGGAAAATTAAGTTTAATTGGGTTTTTTTAAACCGTTTTTTTCAATTAAAAATTTTTTTAAAAGTTTTCAGGCCAAAACCCTTTTTAGAAATAGTGAAAATGGAGTTCTTTTTCTTAGTGTTACAATCAATTTTAAATTTTTAATGTTGGGGGGGAAAAAGCAAAAGCTTATTGGGGTTTTTAAAAAAAAAAGGGTTAATTTTAAAGTTTCAAATTTTTTTTAAAAGTTTTCTGAAAAAAATGAAAAATTGTTGTTTTTTTTAGTGTCAATCAATTTTCATTTTTTTTGGGGGGAAATTTTTAAGCTTAATTTTTTTTTTTGAAATGGATTTTTTTTTTTCAATTTTAATTTTGGCCAAAAAAAATTTATAAAAAATTTTTAAAAAGGGTTCGTTTCATGTAAAATATTTTAATTTTTAGAGGGAGGCGGGAAAATTTGTTTTTTGGGTTGTTTTAAAGGAACTCTTTTCAATTTTATTTTTGGGGGGTTTTAAAAAAAAAAACTTATTTTTTAAAATAAAATGGATTGGTATTTCAGTTAAATTTTTTTCAAAAAATTTGGGGGGAAAAAAAAGGGGGGGTTTTTTGGTTTTTGCGGAATCATTAAAATTTTTTAAATTTTTTAATTTTTAGGAAAAAGGCTTTTTGTGGAAAGGGACGGTCATTTCAGTTAAATAATTTTTAAAACCTTTTTAGTTTACGGGGAAAAGGAATGATTTTCGGGTTTTTTAAATGGTCATTTTTTTTTTTTTAAAATTTTTTGAAGTTTCAAAGCCAAAAAAGCTTATTCGAAATGAAAAAAGTTTTCCTTTAGTTAAATAATTTTAAACCCCAGTTTTGGGCAAAAAGGGAATGAATTCTGGTTTTTAACGGGAAATCAATTTTCAATTTTATTTTTTGGGGTTAAAAAGAAAAATTTTTTTCCCAAATAAGTAAAAGGGTTTTTTTTTTGAAAAATAATTTTCAATTTTTTGAATTTGGGGGGGAAAAAAATTTTTTCAAAATTGTTTTTAATGGAATTGTTTTTAAAGTTTCGGGTTTAATTTTCGAAAAAAAGTTTTCCCCAAAAAAGTGAAAATGGGTTTGTTTTACTAAAATCTTTTTAACCTTTTTAATTTTTGGGGGTAAAAAAAATTTTATTGGGTTTTTAAAACAAAAATCGGTCTAATTTTAAAATTTAAATTTTTGATTTTGGAAAATTTTTTTCCCAAAAATTTTAAATGATTTGTCTTTTTTAAAATTTTAAATTTTTTAATTTTAGAGGGGGGGGGATAAAATTAGTGAATTTTGGTTGTTTAACTGGAAATTTTTCAATTTTAAAAATTTTTTGTTTTTTTAAAACCAAAAACTTTTTGAAAAAAAAGGGTTGGTCTTCATTTTGGGAAAAATTTTTTCAACCAATGTTCAGCAAAAAGGGGAATGAATTTGTTTTTTAAAGGAATCATTTCAATTTTTAAGTTAAAAGGGGAAGTTTTCAGAAAAAAAGTTTTTTAAACCCCCAATTTAAAGTTGGGGGTTTTTTTTCAGGAAAAAAATTTTTAAAAATTTTTAGATTTTGGGGGCCTGGAAATCTAATAAAATTTTTGGTTTTTTAAAACTGGAAATTTAATTTTTAAATTTAATTTTTTTGGGTTTTGGGGAAGAAAATTTTTTCCCAAAAATTTTAAAAAAAGGGTTTTTTAAAAATTGAAATAATTTCCTTTTAGGGGGGGGGTAAAATTAATTTTTAGGGGTTTTGAACTAACCCTTTTTTTTGTTTTAAATATGTTTAATTTTCGGGCCAAAAAGTTTATTCAAAAAAAAAAAAAAGGATTCCCCTTTTTTAAGTGAAATAAATTTTAAACTTTTTTAATTTCACTAAAATGTGAGTGAATAGGGTTGTTTTGGAACGGTTATTTTAATTTAAAGTTTAATTTTGGGCCAAAAAAAACCTTTACCACCAATAAAAAAAAGGGTTTTTTTCCTTTTTTTCCCTTTTTTCCTTTTTTTGGGGGGAAAATTTTGGTTGTTTAATTTTGTTTGAAAATAAAGGTCAATTTTTAAAGTTTAAAGGGGGAAAAAAAAAAAACCTTTTTAAAAATTGTTTTTTGGGTTTTTTCCATTAAAAATTTTTTAATTTTTTTGGAAAAAATTTAATTTTTTTTGGAAAAATTTTAAATTTTTAAAGTTTAAATTTTTGAAGAAAGCAAAAAAAAAAAAAGGAAAATTTTTCCCCTCCTTAAATTTTTATTTTTGGGGGCACAAAAAAAAATTTTTTTTGGGGGTTTTGAAAGGTTTATTTAATTTTTCAATTTTTTTTTTTCAAACCCCATTAGAAAAGGGGGGGTTTTACCTTTCCAAATTTTCAACTTTTAGAGTTGGCGGGCTAAAATGCTAGATGCTTTATATGGTTGTTTGAAAGGGAAATCGGTCAAATTTTCAAGTTTAAAATATGTTTAAATTTTTAGAAGCAAAAAGCTTTATCTCACCCAAAAAGGGAAAATGTTTCTCTTTTTTGTACAAAATTTTAAACCTTTTTTGGGGGCAAAAAAGGAAATTTTAAGGTTTTTTGGGGAAAACGGGGTTTAATTTTCAAAGTTTAATTTTTAAAGCAAAAAAAACGCTATTCCCAAAAAAGGGGGAAAATGAGTCTTCTTTCCCCTTTTCAACCTTTTTAATTTTTAAAAATTGGAGGCTAAAATGGGGTGTTTTAATCGGTTTTTAAATTTTAATATTTTAAATTTTTTCAAGAAAAAGTTTTTTTTCAAAGAAAAATTTTTATCCCAAAAAAATTTTTTTTTTCCCCAAAAAATTTTTAATTTTTTTGTTTTGGGGGCCTAAAAAATCTAATCATTTTTTGGGTTTGTTTTTTAAAACAACGGTTAAATTTTTAAAAATTTAATTTTGTTTGGTTTTCAAACCCAAAAACCCTTTTCCACCTAAGTAAAAAAATGGAAATTGCATTTTTAATTTTTTTAATTTTTTTTAAAGAAATTTTTGGGGGTTTTGGAAAAATTTTAGAAATTTAAAGTTTTTTGAAAAAAAAAAATTTTTATTTTTAGGGGGGGGAAAAATTTTTTTAAAAAGGTTTTTTTTTCCCCCTTAAAATAAATTTGTTTTAGGAAAAAAATTTTTTTTTTAAATTTTTTTTGGGAATTTTAACAAAAAATTATTTGGGTTGAAAGGGTTTTTCGGTTTTTTCAAATTTAAAATTTTTTTAAATTTTAAAAACCAAAAAACCCTTTACTAGAAATTAATTTAAATGGGTTCTAATTCCAGTTACTTTAATTTTAAATTTTTGATTTTTCGGGGAAAATGCTAAACAAAAAATTTTTTTGAAAATGGTTTAGGTTTCTTTTTAAAAATTTTAAAATTTTTGGGCCCAAAAAGCATTCAAAATGGGGGAAAGGGGGTTTTTTTCATTTTTCAAAATTTTAAAACCCCAAAAAAAAATTGGGTTTTTTGAAAAATTTTTTAAATAAATTTTTTTTGTTTAAAAAACAAAAAAGCAAAAGGGGTTTTGAAATGGTCATCTTTTTTTCAATTTCAAATTTTAAATTTTTGCCCCCAAAAAAGTTTATCCCAAAAAAGGGGGAAAAATGGATCGTCTTTTCCTTTTAAAAATTTTAAATTTTAGGGGGAAAAAATTAATGATTTTTTTTTTAAAGGCGGAAAATTTAAATTTAAAAATTTTAATTTTTAAAACCCCCAAAAAGCTTTATTCAAAATGTGAAAAATGGATTTTTTTTAGTTAAATTTTTAATTTTTAGGGGCAGGGTTTCGGGGAAAATTTTTTTGGTGTTTAAAACTTTCAGGTCTAATTTTCATTTTTAATTTTTGAGTTTAAAGAAAAAAGCATTAAAAAAATTTTTTGAAAGGGATTTGTCTTTTGCGTCAATTTTTTTAATTTTTAGGGGGGGAAAAAGTTTAGTTAATTGGTTTTTTTTAAACGGGTCTCAAATTTTCAATTTATGTTTGGCGGGCCCAAAAAGGGTTTTCGTTTTAAAAGGGTTATTTAGTTCAATATTTTAATTTTTAATTTTTTCGGGCAAAAAATTAGACTTTATTTGGGTTTTAAAAAAAATTTTAATTTTTAATTTAAATGGAAATTTTTTTTTAAAAAAAATTTTTTAAAAAATTTTTTTAAAAAGGGTTTTGTTTTCGGGCAAAAAAAATTTTAAACCCTTTTGGGGGGCGGTTAAAATTTAGTGCAAAATTTTTTTTTAAAATGCAGGTTTTTTTTAAAAGTTTTATTTTTGGTTTTAAAAAACCAACTTACCAGAAAATTGAAAAAGTTCTCACCAGGTAAATTTTTTTTCCCCTTTTTAGTTCAAAAATTTTTAAATTTTGGGTTTTTAAAAATGGAATGTTATTTTCGTTTAAATTTTTTTAATTTTCGGGAAAAAAAATTTTATTCAGAAAAAAAAAATTTTTTTCACATTAAATAATTTTAACCTTTTTGTTTCGGGCGGGAAATTTTAAACTTTTTTCGGGTTTTTTGAAAGGAATGTTAATTTTGTTTTTTTTGTTTGAATTTTCGGGAAAAAAAAATTTTATTCACCCAAAAAAAAAAAAATTTTGTTTTTGCTGTAAAATATTTTCAACCTTTTTAATTTAGGGGGGGAAAAGCAAAAATTTTAAGGGTTTTTGTTTGAACGGAAAATTTCTTTTTTTTAATTTTGAAAAAAAAACGCTTTATCTCACCCAAATAATGAAAAATGTGTCTTCTTTTTACAATCAATTTTACCTTTTAGATGTTGGCAGGCGGAAAATGTGATGTTTTTTGGTTGTTTGAAACGGGGAATCAGGTCAAATTTTCAATTTCTTTTTTTGGGGTTTTAGAAAAAAAAATTTATCTAGCCAAAAAGGAAAAATGGATGTCTTTTTTCCCCTGTACAATAAATTTTTAACCTTTTTAGATGTTGGCGGGGAAAATGCTGAGAGATTTTTGTTTAAAACTGGAAAAGGTTAATTTTAAATTTTAATTGTTTAATTTTAAAAAAACGTTTTATCTAGAAAATAAGTGGAATGGAGTTGCTCATTCTCAGCTGTAAAATCAATTTTCTTTTTTGGGTTTTGGGGTGGAAAAACAATGTTTTTTTACTGGTTTTTAAAAATTCGGGGTTTTTTTTTTAAGTTTAAATGGGGGAATTTTCAAACCAAAAATTTTATTCCCAAAATTTGTGAAAATTTTTTTCCTTTTATGTTTCCTTTTTAACCTTTTTGTGGGGCAGGGGGAAAAACAGGTTTTTTTTTTGGGTTTTAATAAAGGGTTAATTTTAAGAAGTTTAATTTTCGGGAAAAAAAAGTTTATTCCCCAAAATAATGAAAAATAATTTTAATTTCAGCTGAAATCTTTAAATTTTTGTGTTGGACGGGAAAAATTTTCATTATTTGGGTTTAAACCCAAGTTTATTTTCTTTAAATTTTTGGGTTTTTCGGGAAAAAAAATTTTTTCCCTTTTGGGAAAAATGGGCTTTTTTTAAAAAATTTTTTTTTTTGGATTTGGGCATTTGGGAATTTTTGGAGTTTTTTAAAAGGGGAACGGCCCAAAATTTTAAAGTTTCTATTTTTTTAACAAAAACCTTTTTAAAAATAAGGAAAAATGTGTTGCTATTTTTTTAAAAATTTTAATTTTTAATTTGGGCGGGGGAAATTTAGAGCAAACGGTTTTTAAAAAAGGGTTTATTTTTTTCAAGTTTTAAATTTTAATTTAAATTTTTCAGCCAAAAAACAAACCCCCTTGGAAAATGGTTTGTTTTTCACTTCAATATTTTAATTTTTGAAAAAGGTGGGAAAAAATGGGGATTTTTTGGTTGTTTAAACTAAAATCTTTTTTCCCAATTAATTTTTTAAATTTTTTCAAACCCCAAAAAGCTTTTTTTTTGAAAAATAAAAAATTTTTTCATTTAGTTCAACTTTTTTAACCTTTTTTAATTTGATGGAAAATGTGGTGCTTTTTTTTTTTAAAAAATTTTAAAATTTTAAGTTTTTTTTTTTAAATTTTGAACCCAAAAAAACGTTTTAAAAATAGTAAAATAGTTTATTTCAGTAAAAAAAATTTTTTTTTAGATTTGGGGTAAAAAGCTTGTTAATTTTTTTTTTGAAAAAACGGAAAATTTTAATTTTTCTTATTTTGGGTTTTTAAAAAAAAACCTTTTTGCCAAAAAGTAAAAGGGGGGCCACCGCTTTTTAAAATTTAGAATTTTTAGATTTTGGGCACCCAAAAATTAAATTTTTGGTTTTTAAAACGGAAAGGCTAATTTAAATTTAATTGTTGGGTTTTAAAAAAAAAAAAATTTTTTCCCCTTTTTAAGTAAAAATATGTTTGATTTCGGAAACTTTTAACCTTTTAAGTTGGGGGAAAAAAATTTTTAGGCATTATAATTGTTTTTTGAACTCACAATTTTAATTTTTCAATTTTGGTTTTTAAAAAAAAAAGTTTTATTAGAAAAAAAGTGAAAAAGTTTCCCCGCTTACAAAAAATTTTTTTTTTTTCGGCTTGGGAAAATTTTTAATTTTTGTTTGAAACGGGAAAAGCTTTTTAATAAATTTTTTGGGTTTTTTTGAACCAAAAACGTTTATTCAGAAAAAAGGGAAAATTGAGGTTTCTCAGCACAAAAAAATTTTAATTTTTGTTTTTGGGGGCGGGAAAATTTTTCATTTTTGGTTTTTAAAAAGGAAAAGGCTAATTTTATTTCTTTGTTTAAAATTTTGAAAAAAACCTTTTCCAAAAATAGGAAAAATTTTCCCTTTTCAGCAAATAATTTTTTCCCTTTTTTTGGGGGGAAATTAAAAAATTTTTTGGGGGGTTTTGAAAAA
>JAVYJU010000081.1:10000-22021 GCA_033032245.1 Poecilia picta | reverse complement strand
TTTTTTTAAAAAGAAAAAATTTTTTTCATTTTTCCCAAAGATAAAGGGGTTTTGCTTTTAAAACCAAAACATTTTAAATTGAAAATTAAATTTTTTTGGGGTTAAAAAACCTTTTTCTTTTTTTCCCTGAAACTTTTTTTGAAAATTAAATAAGGGGGGAATAGAGAAATATTTTTTTTTTCCGAATAAAGTTTTTGGCCTGAAAACTTCAAAAAAAATGAAATTAAATTTTCATTTTAAAAAACATAAAAATTTTCACTTTTTGGGGTTAAACTTTTTAAAAATTTAAAAGGGGGGAAATGAAAATCATTTTTCATTTTTTCAAAAAAATTTTTTGGGTTCAAAAATTTTAAAAATTTAAAAAAAAGGGAAATTGGTTTAAAAATTCCCAAAAATTTTATTTTTCCTAATTAATTTTTTGAAAATTAAATTAAATGAAATTTAGAATTTTTTCTTTTTTCCAGAAAAAATTTTTTTTTTAAAAAATCAACTATAATTTGAAAATTTAATTTTAAGTAAAAACCAAAAAATTTTCTCATTTTCCCTTTAAAAATTTTTTTTAAAATTTTTTTAAAACAAAAACAAATTTTTTTTTTTTCCCGAAAAAAGGGTTTTTGGTTTTTTAAAATTTCAACATTTAAATTGAAAATTAGCCGGAGGTTTCAAAAAAAGAAATTTCACTTTTTGGCGAAATTTTTTTAAAAAATTTTGAAATGACTTATTTTTCCTTTTTTGAAAACGTTTTGGTTGGTTTTTTGCAAAATTCTTTTAATTTTTAAAAAAAAATTACCTTTTTTTGGGTCCAATTTTAATTTTTGGGGAATTTAAGTTTTGGTTTGGAAACCCAATTTTTTTTTTTTGGGTTTAAGCTTTTTTTTTGGAAAAAAAAATTTTTTTTAAAAAATTAGTTTTTGGAAAAAAAAAGAAAAAGATTTAACTTTTTCGCCAACTTTTAAAAAATTTTAAATTAATTAAGGGGGTTTTGGCCTGATTTTTAAATTTTTCCGGGAAAAAAAAATTTTGGTTTAAAAAAAAATTTTAAAAATTAAAAAAATAACTTATTAAGGTAAAACAAACCGTTTAAATGTATTCAGCATTTTCTTGCTCCAAATAAATTTTAAAAAAATTTTGAATGAAGTTAAAGAATGAGCAGAATCCATTTTTCACTTTCCTGAGTAAAGCGTTTTTGGTTCTAAAAAACTTCAAACTTTTGAAATTGAAATTAGTCTTTTTTAAGGTTTTAAAACAAACCATTTTTAAGCACTCAGCATTTTCAGCTGCCACATCTAATTAATGTTGAAAATTTAATGTACAGCTGGGAATGGAGAAAGAATGCATTTTTCACTTTTTCCTGAGATAAAGCGTTTTGGCTTCTGAAAACTTCAAACATATGTAAACTTAAAAATTAGACATGATTCAGGTTTCAAAAACATGTATAATGCATCTCAGCATTTTGGAAGCCTGCAACATCTAATAATGCTAAATTGATTGTACAGCTGGAATGAGCAGACATCCATTTTTCATTCTTTCCTGAGATAAAGGTTTTTGGCTTCTGAAACTTCAAACATATTGAAACTTGAAAATTAGACTTGTTTTCAGGTTTCAAACAACCATGTATAATGATTCTCAGCATTTGAGCTGCCAAATCTAATAATGTTTGAAAATTGAATGTACAGCTGAGAATGAGCAGACATCCATTTTTCACTTCTTTCCCTTGAGATAAAGCGTTTTGGCTTCTGAAAACTTCAAAACATATTGAACTTGAAAATTAGACTTTTTAGGTTTAAAACAACCATGATATAATGATTCAGCTTTTTTCAGTGCCAACATCAAATAATGTTGAAAATTGAATGTACAGCTGAGAATGAGCAGACATCATTTTCACTTTTTCACTGAGTAAAGCGTTTTGGCTTCTGAAAACTTCAAACTATGAAACTGAAATTGGGCTGATTCAGGTTTCAAACAACCATGTATAAGCATCTCAGCATTTTGACCCTGCCAAAAATCTAATAATGCTGAAAATTTGAATGTACAGCTGAGAATGAGCAGACATCCATTTTTCACTTCTTTCGCTGAGATAAAGCGTTTTTGGCTTCTGAAAACTTCAAACATATTGAAACTTGAAAATTAGAGCTTATTTAGGTTTAAACAACCAGATATAATGATCTCAGCATTTTTCAGCCTGCCAACATCTAATAATGCTGAAAATTGAATGTACAGCTGAGAATGAGCAGACATCCATTTTTCACTTTTTCACTGAGATAAAGCGTTTTTGGCTTCTGAAAACTTCAAACATATTGAAACTTGAAATTAGACTGATTCGGGTTTAAAACAACCAGTATAATGCATCTCAGCATTTTGCAGCTGCCAACATCTAATAATGCTGAAAATTGAATGTACAGCTGAGAATGAGCAGACATCATTTTTCACTTCTTTCGCTGAGATAAAGCGTTTTTGGCTTCTGAAAACTTCAAACATATTGAAACTTGAAAATTAGAGCTGATTCTAGGTTTAAACAACCAGATATAATGTCTCAGCATTTTGTAGCCTGCCAACATCTAATAATGTGAAAATTGAATGTACAGCTGAGAATGAGCAGACATCATTTTTCACTTCTTTCGCTGAGATAAAGCGTTTTGGCTTCTGAAAACTTCAAACATATTGAAACTTGAAAATTAGACTTGATTTCAGGTGTTAAAACAACCATGTATAATGCATTTCAGCATTTTGCAGCTGCCAACATCTAATAATGCTGAAAATTGAATGTACAGCTGAGAATGAGCAGACATCCATTTTTCACTTATTTCCTGAGATAAAGCGTTTTTGGCTTCTGAAAACTTCAAACATATTGAAACTTGAAAATTAGACTATTTCAGGTTTAAAACAACCAGATATAATGCATCTCAGCATTTTGCAGCCTGCCAACATCTAATAATGCTGAAAATTGAATGTACAGCTGAGAATGAGCAGACATCATTTTTCACTTCTTTCGCTGAGATAAAGCGTTTTTGGCTTCTGAAAACTTCAAACATATTGAAACTTGAAAATTAGACTGATTCAGGTTTCAAAAAACCATGTATTAATGCATCTCAGCATTTTGAGCCTGCCAACATCTAATAATGCTGAAAATTGAATGTACAGCTGAGAATGAGCAGACATGCATTTTTCACTTCTTTCGCTGAGATAAAGCGTTTTTGGCTTCTGAAAACTTCAAACATATTGAAACTTGAAAATTAGACATGATTCAGTTTCAAACAACCATGTATAATGCATTCAGCATTTTGAGCCTGCCAACATCTAATAATGCTGAAAATTGAATGTACAGCTGAGAATGAGCAGACATGCATTTTTCACTTCTTTCGCTGAGATAAAGCGTTTTTGGCTTCTGAAAACTTCAAACATACTGAACATTGAAAATTAGACATGTTCAGGTTTAAAAAACATGATATAATGCATCTCAGCATTTTGAGCTGCCAACATCTAATAATGCTGAAAATTGAATGTACAGCTGAGAATGAGCAGACATGCATTTTTCACTTCTTTCGCTGAGATAAAGCGATTTTGGCTTCTGAAAACTTCAAACATATTGAAACTTGAAAATTAGAGCTTATTTAAGTGTTAAAACAACCAGATTATAATGATTCAGCATTTTCTAGCCTGCCAACATCTATAAGGTTGAAAATTGAATGTACAGCTGAGAATGAGCAGACATCATTTTTCACTTCTTTCCTGAGATAAAGCGTTTTTGGCTTCTGAAAACTTCAAACATATTGAAACTTGAAAATTAGAGCTTATTAGTGTTAAACAACCAGTATAATGCATCTCAGCATTTTGCAGCCTGCCAACATCTAATAATGTGAAAATTGAATGTACAGCTGAGAATGAGCAGACATCATTTTTCACTTCTTTCGCTGAGATAAAGCGTTTTTGGCTTCTGAAAACTTCAAACATATTGAAACTTGAAAATTAGACTGATTCAGGTTTCAAACAACCATGTATATGATCTCAGCATTTTGCAGCCTGCCAACATCTAATAAGTGAAAATTGAATGTACAGCTGAGAATGAGCAGACATCCATTTTTCACTTCTTTCCTGAGATAAAGCGTTTTTGGCTTCTGAAAACTTCAAACATATTGAAACTTGAAAATTAGACATGATTCAGGTTTAAAAACATGTATAATGCATCTCAGCATTTTGCAGCCTGCCAACATCTAATAATGCTGAAAATTGAATGTACAGCTGAGAATGAGCAGACATGCATTTTTCACTTCTTTCGCTGAGATAAAGCGTTTTGGCTTCTGAAAACTTCAAACATATTGAAACTTGAAAATTAGAGCTGATTCAGGTTTAAAAAACCAGTATAATGCATCTCAGCATTTTGAGCTGCCAACATCTAATAATGCTGAAAATTGAATGTACAGCTGAGAATGAGCAGACATGCCATTTTTCACTTCTTTCGCTGAGATAAAGCGTTTTTGGCTTCTGAAAACTTCAAACATATTGAAACTTGAAAATTAGAGCTGATTCAGGTTTCAAACAACCATGTATAATGCATCTCAGCATTTTGCAGCCTGCCAACATCTAATAAGTTGAAAATTGAATGTACAGCTGAGAATGAGCAGACATGCATTTTTCACTTCTTTCGCTGAGATAAAGCGTTTTGGCTTCTGAAAACTTCAAACATATTGAAACTTGAAAATTAGAGCTGATTCAGGTTTCAAACAACATGTATAATGCATCTCAGCATTTTGCAGCTGCCAACATCTAATAATGCTGAAAATTGAATGTACAGCTGAGAATGAGCAGACATCCATTTTTCACTTTTTCACTGAGATAAAGCGTTTTTGGCTTCTGAAAACTTCAAACATATTGAAACTTGAAAATTAGACATGATTCAGGTTTCAAACAACCATGTATAATGCATCTCAGCATTTTGCAGCCTGCCAACATCTAATAATGCTGAAAATTGAATGTACAGCTGAGAATGAGCAGACATGCATTTTTCACTTCTTTCGCTGAGATAAAGCGTTTTGGCTTCTGAAAACTTCAAACATATTGAAACTTGAAAATTAGAGCTATATTAGTTTAAACAACCAGATATAATGATCTCAGCATTTTGCAGCCTGCCAACATCTAATAAGTGAAAATTGAATGTACAGCTGAGAATGAGCAGACATCCATTTTTCACTTCTTTCGCTGAGATAAAGCGTTTTTGGCTTCTGAAAACTTCAAACATATTGAAACTTGAAAATTAGACTTGATTAGGTTTAAACAACCATGATATAATGCATCTCAGCATTTTGAGCTGCCAACATCTAATAATGCTGAAAATTGAATGTACAGCTGAGAATGAGCAGACATCATTTTTCACTTCTTTCCTGAGATAAAGCGTTTTTGGCTTCTGAAAACTTCAAACATATTGAAACTTGAAAATTAGACTGATTCAGTTTAAAACAACCAGTATAATGCATCTTCAGCATTTTGGAGCCTGCCAACATCTAATAATGCTGAAAATTGAATGTACAGCTGAGAATGAGCAGACATGCATTTTTCACTTCTTTCGCTGAGATAAAGCGTTTTTGGCTTCTGAAAACTTCAAACATATTGAAACTTGAAAATTAGAGCTGATTTAGTTTAAAACAACCATGTATAATGCATTTCAGCATTTTGAGCTGCCAACATCTAATAATGCTGAAAATTGAATGTACAGCTGAGAATGAGCAGACATGCATTTTTCACTTCTTTCGCTGAGATAAAGCGTTTTTGGCTTCTGAAAACTTCAAACATATTGAAACTTGAAAATTAGAGCTTATTTAAGTGTAAAACAACCAGATATAATGTATCTCAGCATTTTCTAGCCTGCCAACATCTAATAAGTTGAAAATTGAATGTACAGCTGAGAATGAGCAGACATCCATTTTTCACTTATTTCACTGAGATAAAGCGTTTTTGGCTTCTGAAAACTTCAAACATATTGAAACTTGAAAATTAGACATGATTCAGGTTTCAAACAACCATGTATAATGCATCTCAGCATTTTGCAGCTGCCAACATCTAATAATGTGAAAATTGAATGTACAGCTGAGAATGAGCAGACATGCATTTTTCACTTCTTTCGCTGAGATAAAGCGTTTTTGGCTTCTGAAAAATTCAAACATATTGAAACTTGAAAATTAGACTGATTCAGGTTTAAAAAACCATGTATATATGCATCTCAGCATTTTGAGCTGCCAACATCTAATAATGCTGAAAATTGAATGTACAGCTGAGAATGAGCAGACATGCATTTTTCACTTCTTTCGCTGAGATAAAGCGTTTTTGGCTTCTGAAAACTTCAAACATATTGAAACTTGAAAATTAGAGCTTGATTTAAGTTGTAAAACAACCATATAATGCATCTCAGCATTTTGCAGCCTGCAACATCTAATAATGCTGAAAATTGAATGTACAGCTGAGAATGAGCAGACATGCATTTTTCACTTCTTTCGCTGAGATAAAGCGTTTTTGGCTTCTGAAAACTTCAAACATATTGAAACTTGAAAATTAGAGCTTATTTAGTTAAAACAACCAGATATAATGATCTCAGCATTTTAGCCTGCCACATCTAAAATAATGCTGAAAATTGAATGTACAGCTGAGAATGAGCAGACATCATTTTTCATTCTTTCAGCTGAGATAAAGCGTTTTTGGCTTCTGAAAACTTCAAACATATTGAAACTTGAAAATTAGACATGATTCAGGTTTCAAAACAACCATGTATAATGCATCTCAGCATTTTGAGCCTGCCAACATCTAATAATGCTGAAAATTGAATGTACAGCTGAGAATGAGCAGACATCATTTTTCACTTCTTTCCTGAGATAAAGCGTTTTTGGCTTCTGAAAACTTCAAACATATTGAAACTTGAAAATTAGACTGATTCAGGTTTCAAACAAACCATGTATAATGCATCTAGCATTTTGCAGCTGCCAACATCTAATAATGCTGAAAATTGAATGTACAGCTGAGAATGAGCAGACATGCCATTTTTCACTTCTTTCGCTGAGATAAAGCGATTTTGGCTTCTGAAAACTTCAAACATATTGAAACTTGAAAATTAGACATGATTCAGGTTTCAAAACAACCAGTATAATGCATCTCAGCATTTTGAGCCTGCCAACATCTAATAATGCTGAAAATTGAATGTCAGTGAGATGAGCCATATTTTTCACTTCTTTCACTGAGATAAAGGTTTTTGGCTTCTGAAACTTCAAACTATTGAACTTGAAAATTAGACATGATTCAGGTTTCAAAAACATGTATAATGCATCTCAGCATTTGAAGCTTCCAACTCTATAAGGTTGAAATTGAATGTACAGCTGGAATGAGCAGACATTCATTTTTCACTTTTTCCTGAGATAAAGCGTTTTGCTTCTGAAAACTTCAACATATGAAACTTGAAAATTAGAGCTATTTAGTTAAAAAAAACAGATATAATGATCTCAGCATTTTAGCTGCCAACATCTAATAATTGAAAATTAATGTACAGTGAGAATGAGCAGACATCATTTTTCACTTTTTCACTGGATAAAGCGTTTTTGGCTTCTGAAAACTTCAAACATACTGAACTTGAAATTAGAATGTTAGTTTAACAACCATGTATAATGCATCTCAGCATTTGCAGCCTGCCAACATCTAATAAGTGAAAATTAATGTACAGTGGAATGAGCAGAATCCATTTTTCCTTCTTTCCTGAGATAAAGCGTTTTTGGCTTCTGAAACTTCAAACATATGAAACTTGAAAATTAGACATGATTCAGGTTTCAAAAACCAGTATAATGCATCTCAGCATTTTGAAGCCTGCCAACATCTAATAATTGAAAATTGAATGTACAGCTGAGAATGAGCAGACATCATTTTTCACTTATTTCACTGAGATAAAGCGTTTTTGGCTTCTGAAACTTCAAAATATGAAACTTGAAAATTAGACATGATTAGGTTTCAACAACATTATAATGCATCTCAGCATTTTGCGCTGCCAAACTATAATGCTGAAAATTTAATGTACAGCTGGAATGAGCAGACATGCATTTTTCACTTCTTTCGTGAGATAAAGCGTTTTGCTTCTGAAAACTTCAAACATATGAACTTGAAAATTAGAGTTATTTAAAAACAGTATAATGCATTCTAGCATTTTGAGCTGCAACATCTAATAAGTTGAAAATTGAATGTACAGCTGAGAATGAGCGACATCATTTTTCACTTCTTTCGTGAGATAAAGCGTTTTGGCTTCTGAAACTTCAAACATATTGAAACTTGAAATTAGAGCTTATTTAGGTGTTAAAACAACCAGATTAATGTATCTCAGCATTTTTAGCCTGCAACATCTAATAAAGTGAAATTGAATGTACAGCTGAGAATGAGCAGACATCATTTTTCACTTCTTTCACTGAGATAAAGCGTTTTTGGCTTCTGAAAACTTCAAACATATTGAAACTTGAAAATTAGACATGATTCAGGTTTAAACAACCATGATATAATGCATCTCAGCATTTTGCAGCCTGCCAACATCTAATAATGCTGAAAATTGAATGTACAGCTGAGAATGAGCAGACATCCATTTTTCACTTCTTTCACTGAGATAAAGCGTTTTTGGCTTCTGAAAACTTCAAACATATTGAAACTTGAAAATTAGACTGATTCAGGTTTCAAACAACCATGTATAATGCATCTCAGCATTTTCAGCCTGCCAACATCTAATAATGTTGAAAATTGAATGTACAGCTGAGAATGAGCAGACATCATTTTTCACTTCTTTCCTGAGATAAAGCGTTTTTGGCTTCTGAAAACTTCAAACATATTGAAACTTGAAAATTAGAGCTTATTAAGTTAAAACAACAGTATAATGCATCTCAGCATTTTGCAGCCTGCCAACATCTAATAATGCTGAAAATTGAATGTACAGCTGAGAATGAGCAGACATCCATTTTTCACTTTTTCCTGAGATAAAGCGTTTTTGGCTTCTGAAAACTTCAAACATATTGAAACTTGAAAATTAGACTGATTCAGGTTAAACAACCAGTATAATGCATCTCAGCATTTTGCAGCCTGCCAACATCTAATAAGCTGAAAATTGAATGTACAGCTGAGAATGAGCAGACATCCATTTTTCACTTCTTTCACTGAGATAAAGCGTTTTTGGCTTCTGAAAACTTCAAACATATTGAAACTTGAAAATTAGACATGATTCAGGTTTCAAACACCATGTATAATGCATCTCAGCATTTTAGCCTGCAAATCTATAATGAAATTGAATGTACAGTGAGAATGAGCAGACATCCATTTTTCACTTTTTCCTGAGATAAAGCGTTTTGGTTCTGAAACTTCAAACATATTGAAACTTGAAAATTAGACTTATAGTTAAACAACCATATAATGATCTCAGCATTTTCAGCCTGCCAACATCTAATATGTGAAAATTAATGTACAGTGGAATGAGCAGACATCATTTTTCACTTTTCTGAGATAAAGCGTTTTGGCTTCTGAAAACTTCAAATAATGAACTTGAAAATTGATGATTGTTTAAAACAGTATAATGATTAGCATTTTGAGCTCCAACATCTAATAATGTGAAAATTGAAGTACAGTGGATGAGCAGACATCTTTTTCACTTCTTTCTGAGATAAAGCGTTTTTGGCTTGAAAACTTCAAATATGAAATTGAAAATTAGACATTTAGTTAAAACCAGATATAATGATCTCAGCATTTTAGCTGCCAACATCTAATAAGTTGAAATTAAGTACAGCTGGAATGAGCAGACATCATTTTTCACTTTTTCTGAGATAAAGCGTTTTGGCTTCTGAAAACTTCAAACATATTGAAACTTGAAAATTAGACTATTAGTTTCAAACAACCATGTATAATGCATCTCAGCATTTTGAGCCTGCCAACATCTAATAATGTGAAAATTAATGTACAGCTGAGAATGAGCAGACATCATTTTTCACTTCTTTCGCTGAGATAAAGCTTTTTGGCTCTGAAACTTCAAACATATTGAAACTTAAAATTAGACTATTAGGTAAACAACCAGTATAATGATTCAGCATTTTGAGCGCCACATCTAATAAGTGAAAATTGAATGTACAGCTGAGAATGAGCAGACATCATTTTCACTTCTTTCCTGAGATAAAGCGTTTTTGGCTTCTGAAAACTTCAAACATATTGAAACTTGAAAATTAGAGCTGATTCAGTTTAAAACAACATGTATAATGCATCTCAGCATTTGCAGCCTGCCAACATCTAATAATGCTGAAAATTTAATGTACAGCTGAGAATGAGCAGACATGCATTTTTCACTTCTTTCACTGAGATAAAGCGTTTTTGGCTTCTGAAAACTTCAAACATATTGAAACTTGAAAATTAGACTGATTCAGGTTTCAAAACAACCAGATATAATGCATCTCAGCATTTTGCACCCTGCCAACATCTAATAATGCTGAAAATTGAATGTACAGCTGAGAATGAGCAGACATCATTTTTCACTTTTTCGCTGAGATAAAGCGTTTTTGGCTTCTGAAAACTTCAAACATATTGAAACTTGAAAATTAGAGCTTATTTAAGTTAAAACAACCAGATATAATGCATCTCAGCATTTTCTAGCCTGCCAACATCTAATAAGTTGAAAATTGAATGTACAGCTGAGAATGAGCAGACATCCATTTTTCACTTCTTTCGCTGAGATAAGCGTTTGTTCTGAAACAAAATTGAACTGAAATTAGATATTATTTAAACAACAGTTAAGATTCAGCATTGAGCTGCAACATTATAATGCTGAAATATGTACAGCTGGATAGCACATCATTTTCACTTTTCCTGAGATAAAGCTTTGGTTCTGAAACTTAACTATGAAACTGAATAATTAGTAAACCTAATGATAGTTGCGCAAATCTAAAGTGAATAATGTAGTGGAGAGCGAATCATTTCTTTTTCTGGATAACTTTGCTTTGAATTAATATGAATGAATAGACTATAGTAAACGTATATGCATGTTGCTGCCATTATAGTGAATATGTACAGGGATGAGACATATTTTCACTTTTCTGAGATAAAGGTTTGGTTGAATATGAATTGAATAGCATTCAGTTAAAAAGTATATGTTAGCTTAGCTGCATTATAGTGAATGATTAAGTGGATAGAGAATCATTTTTATTTCTGAGATAAAGCGTTTTGGCTTCTGAAAACTTCAAACATATTGAAACTTGAAAATTAGATAATAAAACGAATTCACATTGCCAATCAATTGAATGATGTACATAGAGCGATTTTTACTTTCTGAGATAGTTTGGTTTGAAACTTAACATTGAACTTGAATTGACTATAGTTAAACAACATATATGATTCAGCATTTTAGCGCAACATCTAATATGAATTAATGACGCTGGAATGAGCAGACATCATTTACTTTCCTGAATAAGCGTTTTGCTTGAACTTCAAACATGAACTTGAAATTAGACTATTGTTAAAACAATATCCAGCATTGAGCTGCAACATCTATAATGGAAAATTATGACAGTAGAATAGAACATATTTTCTTTTTCCTAGTAAAGTTTTTTTGACTTCAAATTAACTTGAAAATTAGACATTAGTTAAAACAGTATATGATTTGATGCCAACATTAAAATTAAAATTGATACTGAATGAGCACATTTTCTCTTCGTAAAGCGTTTTGGTTCTGAAAACTTCAAATTAACTTGAAAATAGTATGTTAAAACAGTATAAGATTCGCATTTAGCTGCCAATCAATAATTGAATTGAATGTCAGCTGGAATAGCGACATATTTTCATTTTTCCTGAGATAATTTGGCTTGAAAACTTCAAACATATGATTGAAATTAATATAGTAAAACATATGATGCTTTGAATTAAAGAAATAATATATGCAGAATATTTTTTCTGATAACTTGTAATACTATTAATAATGATTGTAAACATATGCATTTGCAATAAAGAATATTACTATAAGCTTATGCTTATTATTTCATG
>JAVYJU010000081.1:0-5000 GCA_033032245.1 Poecilia picta | reverse complement strand
TAAAAAATAAGTAACTTAAAAATTAGAGTGATTCATTTTAAAAAAACAGATATAAGTCTTAGCATTTTGGAGCTGTCCAACATTAAAAATGCGGAAAATTGAATGTACAGTGAGATGGCAGACTTTTCATTTTTCACTTTTTCATGAGATAAAGGTTTTTTGGTTCTGAAAACTTAAAAATATTGAACTTAAAAATTGGGCTTTTTTTAAGGTAAAAACCCCCCGTATAATGATTCGTTTTTTTGCCGCCAACATCTAAAAAAGTTGAAAATTGAATGTCAGTGAAAATTTTAGCGGGGACATGTTTTTTCATTTTTTCGCTGAGATAAAGCTTTTTTGGCTTTGAAAACTTCAAACATATGAAATTTGAAAATTGACATATTGGGTTTAAAAAACCAGTAAAATGATTCTTTTTTTAAAGCCTCCCCCAAAAAATTTTTAAGGTTGAAAATTAAATGTAACTGAGAAGGCAGAACCCATTTTTCACTTATTTCACGGGATAAAGCTTTTTTGGCTTCGGGAAACTTAAAACATATTAAAAACTTGAAAATTAGAATAAGTTTTAAACAACCTTTAAAATGATTCAGCTTTTCAGGAAACATCTAAAAAAGTTGAAAATTGATGAAAAGCTGGAATGAGAGACCCTTTTTCTTTTTTTTTGCTGAGATAAAGCGTTTTGGTTCTGAAAACTTCAAACTATTTAAACTTGAAAATTAGACTTATTAGTTTAAAACAACGTTTAATGATCTCAGCATTTTCCCCTGCCAAATCTAATAAGTGAAATTTAATGTAAGTGGAATGAGCAGACATCATTTTTCATTTTTCCTGAGATTTAAAGCGTTTTTTGGCTTCTGAAACCAAACATAATGTAATTTAAAAAATTAGACGATTCCTTTTTAAAAAAAACAAAATAAGCTTCTTAGCATTTTGGACTGTCCAACATCTAATAATGCGGAAATTAAATGAAAGCTGAGAATAGCAGACATATTTTTCACTTTTTTCACTGAGATAAAGCTTTTTTGGTTCTGAAATTTTTTAACATACGGGAAACTTGAAAATTAGACATGATTCAGGTTTCAAAAAAAAAAAAAAAAAAAAAAAAAAAAAAAAAAAAAAAAAAAAAAAAAAAAAAAAAAAAAAAAAAAAAAAAAGAAAAATTTTACATTTACAATCAAAATTAAAATTAATTAAAAAAATAAAATTTAATTAGAGAAACGTTTTTTAAAATCAAAAATAAATTAAAATTAAATAAGTTAAAAAATTTATAATCATTCTTTTATAAAAAAAATCTAAAATTAAAAAATTTAACCATTTTTTTTTTCCTATTTTTTTTTTTTTCCATTTTTTTTTTTTTTTTTAAAAACGTTAGTTTCATTTTTTTCCACCTTTTTGTAAAAAAGAGGGGGGTTTTTTTTTTTTTTTTTTTTTTTTTTTTCTTCAAAAAATTTAAAATTAACAATTAAAAAAACAAAATAACTTAATTTAACCCAAAAAAAAAAAAAAACCAGAAAGGGAAACCTTTCATCTTTCTAGAAACTTTTCTTTTTCCTTTTCTTTTCTTCTTTCCCATTTTTTCCTTTTCCTCCCTTTTTGTTTTTTGGGAAAAATTTTTTCCTTTTCCCTGTTTTTTCTTTAAACTTCCTTTTCTGTTGGGGTTTCATTTTCCGTTTTCCTTTTTTTTTCCCCTTTTCTTTTTGTCCTTTATTTTTCCTTTCCTTATCTTTTTGGCTTCGAAATTTAATAGAACTGAATTAACTTCAGTTTCAAAACCATTTAATTTCCCCTTTTTCCTTCTCAATTTTAATGTTACGCTAAATTGCAGCATTATTTTTCTTTTTCTGGATAAAGCGTTTTTGGCTTTGAACTTCAAAATATTAAACTTGAAAGAATTAAGTGTTAAAAAACCAGATTAATGATCTCAGCATTTTCAGCCTGCATACTTAATAATTGAAATTTTTTTTTACAGCTGGAATGAGCGACATGCATTTTTCACTTATTTCCTGAGATAAAGCGTTTTTGGCTTTGAACTTCAACATATTGACTTGAAATTAGACATGATTAGGTTTCAACACTGTATAATGCTTCTCAGCATTTTGAGCTTCCAAATCTATAGTGAAAATTGAATGTAAGCTGGAATGAGAGACATATTTTTCACTTATTTCACTGAGATAAAGCGTTTTGGCTTCTTTGAAACTTCAAACATATTTAAACTTGAAAATTAGACATGATTCAGGTGTCAAACAACTATGTATAAGGCATCCTCAAGCATGTATGCAGCCTGCCAACATCTAACAATGCTGATAATTGAATTACAGCTGAAGAATGAGCAGACATCCCATTTTTCACTTCTTTTGCTCGATAAAGCGTTTTTGGCTCTGAAAACTTCAAACATATTGAAACTTGAAATTAGAGCTTATTTAAGTGTAAAACCACCAGATATTATGTATCTCAGCATTTTCTATTCTAGCCTGCCAACATCGAATAAAGTTGAAAATTGAATGTACAGCTGAGGAATGAGCATACATCCATTTTTCCACTTATTTCACTGAATAAAGCTTTTGGCTTCTGAAAACTCAAAACATATGAAACTTGAAAATTAGACATGATCAGGTTTCAAACATCCATGTATAATGAGCTCAGCAGTTGCAGCCTGCCAACATCTAATAATGCTGAAAATTGAATGTACCAGCCGAGAATGAGCAGACATCCATTTTTCACTTCTTATTTCCCGCTGGATAAAAGCGATTTTGGCTGCTGAAAACTTCAAACATAGTGAACTTGAAAATTACGACCCTGATTCAGTTTCAAACAACCCTTGGAGAATCATCTCAGCATTTTGCAGCCTGCCAACATCTAATTAATGCTGAAAATTGCATGTACAGCTGAGAAATGAGCAGACTCCATTTTTTCACTTCTTCGCTTGAGATAAAAGCTTTTTTGCTTCTGAAAACTTCAAAACATATTGAAACTATGAAAATTAACATGATTCAGGTTTCAAAACAACCATGTAGAAGGCACTCAGCATTTTGCAGCCTGCCAACAGCTAATATGCCTGAAAATTGGAATGTACAGCTGAAATGAGCAGACATGCATTTTTCACTTCTTTTCGCTGAGATAAAGCCATTTTGGGCTTCTGAAAAACTTCAAACATATTGAAACTTGAAAATTAGAGCTGTATTGAAGTGCAAAACAATTAATATAATGCCTCTCAGCATTTTTGCCAACATCTAATAAGCTGAAAATTGAATGTACAGCTGAGAAAGAGCAGACATCCATTTTTTCATTTCTGTCGCTGAGATAAAGCGTTTTTTGGCTTCTGAAAAATTCAAACATTTTGAAAACTGGAAAATTAGAACATGATTCAGGTTGTCCAACAACCTGGGTATAATGCATCTCAGCATTTTGCAAGCCTGCCAACATCTAATAATGCTGAAAATTATGTACACTGAGAATGACAACATGCATTTTTCACTTCTTTCGCTGAGATAAACGTTTTTGCTTCTGAAACTTCAAAAATAATGTAACTCTTGAAAATTAAGCTGATTCCCAGTTTTTAAAAAAAAAACTGATATAATGCATCTTAAGCATTTTGGAGCTGTCCCAACATCTAATAATGCTGAAAAAGTGAATGTACAGCTGAAATGAGCAGACATGCATTTTACACTTCTTTTCACTGAGATAAAGCGATTTTTGGCTTCTGAAAACTTCAGACATATTGAAACTTTGAAAAGTTGACATGATCAGGTTTCAAACAACCATGTATAATGCATCCCAGCATTTTGCAGGCTCCAACATCTATTATCCTGAAAATTGGAATGTACAGGCTGAGAATGAGCACACATCATTTTTTCACTTCTTTCGCTGAGATAAAGCGTTTTTGGCGTTCTGAAAACTTCAAACATATGGAAAACTTAAAATTAGAGCTTATTTAAGTGTAAAACAACCCGATATAATGCCTCTCAGCATTTTGCACCTGCCAACCATCCTAAAATGCTGAAAATTGAATGTACGCTGAGAATGAAGCACCATGCATTTTTCACATTCCTTTCGCTGAGATAAATCGTTTTTGCTTCTGAAAACTCAAAAAGAATGTAACTTGAAAAGTAGAGCTGAGTGCCAGTTTTAAAAAAAAACCGATATAATGCATCCTTAGCATTTGGAGCTGGTCCAACATCTAATAATGCTGAAAATTGAATGTACAGCTGAGAATGACAGACATGCATTTTTCACTTCTTTCGCTGAGATAAAGCGTTTTTGGCTTCTGAAAACTTCAAACTTAGTGAAACTTGAAAATTAGACAGGATTCAGGTATCAAACAACCCTGTATAATGCATCCAGCATTTTCTAGTCTGGCCTAACATCTAATAAGGTGCTGAAATTGACTGTACAGCTGAGAATGAGCAACATGCATTTTTCACTTCGTTCGCTGAGATAAAGCCAGTTTTGGCTTCTGAAACTTCAAACATATGAAACTTGAAAAATTGGGCTTATTTAAGTGTAAACAACCAGCTATAATGTATTTCAGCATATTTCTAGTCAGCCTGCCAACATCTAAAAGTAGAAAATTGAATGTACACTAAAAAGAAGTGAAAATGCTGTCTCCCCCATTCCAGCGGAAAATTCAATTTTCAGCTTTATTAATTTGGACACCCCCAAATGCTAAGATGCATTATATCTTTTTTTTAAAAAGGGAATCAGCTCAAATTTTTTCAAGTTACATTTTTTTTGGGAAAGTTTTCAGAACCCAAAAAAAAACGCTTTATTCGAAAAAGGGAAGTAAAAAAAATGCATTTGCTCTTTCTCAGTGTACAAAAAATTTTCAGCATTTTAGATTTTGGGCAGGGCTCCCCAAATGCTGAGATGAAATTAAAATGGTTTTTTTGAATTTACATGCTCAATTTTTCAATTTTCCCTTATGTTTGAATTTTTCCCAGAAGAAAAAACCTTTTTTTCAGGAAAAAGGGGAATGAAAAAGGGATGTCTGCTCTTCCACGTACATT
>JAVYJU010000080.1:0-22334 GCA_033032245.1 Poecilia picta | reverse complement strand
AGCTAAAATTAGCCAAAATGCTAATAATAGCATGATTGCTATTAGTAGCATGTGGAGCATCACTGTCATGTTGTCTGTCATTACTTACTACATTCAGTATATGAAACATTGATAATAAGTAAGAAAAGTGTTCTGATGCTCAACATTAGCATCAACGCTAACCTGAGCTAAATAGTAGTCAAAAACCTGTGGAGAGTCAGAAAAATGTTGATTAAGCTCCTACTTGCACCTCTCAACAATGACAAAAAATTCAAGTATAAAACATAACATTCAAAGGCAAAAAACAGGATCAATCAACATTCCAGAGTTACTGAATGAAAACTACTGGTTAGCATAGCGGCTAGCTGGTTACTGCTAGTTCTGATTGACTGTTTCCGGCTGAGCGGAGTAATTAATTTTACAGGTTATTTGATTAGCTTTCTGACCGTCATGCTAATTCGGGTGAGTGTTTGTAGCTGCGCGCTGCTTTACCGGCTGTCTGATCCTCCATGTCTTTTTTTACTGCAGTGAGCCTCGATGTAGCCAATCTGCGTCAAGTATTAGCTTCATTGTGTTGATATATTTTGACGAGCTCCGCCGCTGTGAGTCCAGCTGCACATGCAGGTTATTGGCAACAAGAGACAACGATCGCAGCGCACCGCTAATTGACACTGTTAATGATTAACGAGCTTCAGACCGAGACTGAAGCTGCGCACATGTTCTCACTCACGGTACAAAATATTAAAAAAATAAAGACAGTCCATAATTGTTTATTTGTCTAAATCTTTCAGCCTTCATACTAAGGATGTCATTTCACACTGAAAAATTCAGAGAAATATAATTTTATCTAAACAAAATATCAATAGTCACAGGAAATACTCTCTGCTGTTTCTCAGAGTAATGGCTGCCGCTGGCTGGAACCCGTTACTATGGTAATTAATGCCCCGCAGCTGTGAGGAGACAAAGAGCGGGAAAATCCTCTTCTCCCTCGTTTCTATATTTGGGAGACACCCAGCGCCAGTCTGAAGGACCCTGACAAAAATCCATAAGCCCTAGGAAATTTTTGAAAACATTTTACGGGAGCAGGGATGTGTATCTATGTTATGACCAAGTTTTAGACCAATAGGGCAAATATTTATGCCTGTGAGGGCGAGTTAAACACAGTTTTTCAGTAAGCCATCAGGAGTCCTGTGTGTGTGTTTCAGACAGAAAGGTTACTGATGCTGCGAGTTCCTCAATCTCCAATTTTTTCGTTTTTATTAATTTTTTGTCGTCATTTTAAGTCAGAATCCCAACAAAAGTAATAGCTCCCTTCCCGGGCACGAGCCGCTCGATTTGATACCACTTTTGTGGGTGGGCACGCAGCGGTACGAGCCGCATTAACGGTGACGGAAGAATAATACATATAACTAGAAAATTCCGCAGAAATTTTGAAGGGCCTGCCAAAGTGTGCCCGTCGGATTGGATGCAGCAATATGATGCTAAAAAAATTTGCATTAATGCTAAAGAAAAATGCAATGTAGTCAATAACCTGCAGGGAGTCAGAAGCATGTTCACTAAGCTGCACTCGTACCATTTAGTATGTTGCATAAGCCAAAATTAGCCAAAATGCTAATAATAGCATGATTGCTATTAGTAGCATGTGGAGCATCACTATCATGTTGTCTGTCATTACTTACTACATTCAGTATATGAAACATTGGTAATAAATAAGAAAAGCATTCTGATGCTCAGCATTAGCATCAACGCTAACCTGAGCTAAATTGTAGTCTAAAAATGCTAATGCTCTGGCTTCCACAAGCCAGTTGTAAAATGTGATTTAGACTGTTAATACTATAGCCGTACCTATGGCAGTGCATAGATTAACACTGTAGAAATGGCTTATTGCAAATCAGTATTACATAAACTGATGGGTTTTAAATGGTAAATAGACTGAACTTATAACAATTTATTTGACTATTTCTGACAAATCAAACTGCTTCAGGCTAGTCCCACATTCACACACTGATATGCAGCTTAGTAGGCTATTTGAGATTGGGTGCCTTGCCCAGGGGCACAGTAACATGTGCTGGAGAAAGCAGGAGTCTAACCTGTAACCTTCCAATTGAAAGCCACAGTTGCCCATGTTGCTAATGACTGAAGCTTTTGCCAGATCCATCACCACATTTCTGTGGCTGATCTGATTCACAGCAACAATCAACAGCTGAACTCATTGTTCAATGAAATTCAGTACCAGACTGACATCTATATAAACTTTGGACATGTCCTCCTGACTCACGGTCTGAAATAAAAAAAATAAATAAAGAGGTCATTGTTTTTTTCTTGAAAATTTTCAAGCGTCATACTAAGTATTTTAATTCACATTCAAAAATTCAGAGAAATAATAATTTTATGCAAGCAAAATATGAATAATCACAGGAAATATGTATTCTTCCCACAATGCATTGTGACCTCTGAGCCCGTTTGTGAGAGTACAGCGCTGCTTTCCCGGCTGTCTGATCCTCCATGTCTTTTTTTACTGCAGTGAGCCTCGATGTAGCCAATCTGCGTCAAGTATTAGCTTCATTGTGTTGATATATTTTGACGAGCTCCGCCGCTGTGAGTCCAGCTGCACATGCAGGTTATTGGCAACAAGAGACAACGATCGCAGCGCACCGCTAATTGACACTGTTAATGATTAACGAGCTTCAGACCGAGACTGAAGCTGCGCACATGTTCTCACTCACGGTACAAAATATTAAAAAAATAAAGACAGTCCATAATAGTTTATTTGTCTAAATCTTTCAGCCTTCATACTAAGGATGTCATTTCACACTGAAAAATTCAGAGAAAAAATAATTTTATCTAAATAAAATATCAATAGTCACAGGAAATACTCTCTGCTGTTTCTCAGAGTAATGGCTGCCGCTGGCTGGAACCCGTTACTATGGTAATTAATGCCCCGCAGCTGTGAGGAGACAAAGAGCGGGAAAATCCTCTTCTCCCTCGTTTCTATACTTGGGAGACACCCAACGCCAGTCTGAAGGACCCTGACAAAAATCCATAAGCCCTAGACAATTTTTGAAAACATTTTACGGGAGCAGGGATGTGTATCTATGTTCTGACCAAGTTTTAGACCAATAGGGCAATATTTATGCCTGTGAGGGCGAGTTAAACACAGTTTTTCAGTAAGCCATCAGGAGTCCTGTGTGTGTGTTTCAGACAGAAAGGTTACTGATGCTGCGAGTTCCTCAATCTCCAATTTTTTCGTTTTTATTAATTTTTGTCGTCATTTTAAGTCAGAATCCCAATAAAAGTAATAGCTCCCTTCCCGGGCACGAGCCGCTCGATTTGATACCACTTTTGTGGGTGGGCACGCAGCGGTACGAGCCGCATTAACGGTAATGGAAGAAGATGTTATAATAATAATAAACAGACATTCTATTAGGTGTAGAATAAGAAGTGCCTGCCATGCAAATGCATGGAGGCAGTGACTGACCTGCTTCGCAGGTCAGTCACTGCTCTCCTTATGCATTGCAATGGCAGGCCCTAACTAGAAAATTCCTGCAGAAATTTTGAAGGGCCTGCCAAAGTGTGCCCGTCGGATGGATGCAGCAATATGATGCTAAAAAAATTTGCATTAATGCTAAAGAAAAATGCAATGTAGTCAATAACCTGCAGGGAGTCAGAAGCATGTTCACTAAGCTGCACTCGTACCATTTAGTATGTTGCATAAGCCAAAATTAGCCAAAATGCTAATAATAGCATGATTGCTATTAGTAGCATGTGGAGCATCACTATCATGTTGTCTGTCATTACTTACTACATTCAGTATATGAAACATTGGTAATAAATAAGAAAAGCATTCTGATGCTCAGCATTAGCATCAACGCTAACCTGAGCTAAATTGTAGTCTAAAAATGCTAATGCTCTGGCTTCCACAAGCCAGTTGTAAAATGTGATTTAGACTGTTAATACTATAGCCGTACCTATGGCAGTGCATGGATTAACACTGTAGAAATGGCTTATTGCAAATCAGTATTACATAAACTGATGGGTTTTAAATGGTAAATAGACTGAACTTATAGCAATTTATTTGACTATTTCTGACAAATCAAATTGCTTCAGGCTAGTCCCACATTCACACACTGATATGCAGCTTAGTAGGCTATTTGAGATTGGGTGCCTTGCCCAGGGGCACAGTAACATGTGCTGGAGAAAGCAGGAGTCTAACCTGTAACCTTCCAATTGAAAACCACAGTTGCCCGTGTTGCTAATGACTGAAGCTTTTGCCAGATCCATCACCACATTTCTGTGGCTGATCTGATTCACAGCAACAATCAACAGCTGAACTCATTGTTCAATGAAATTCAGTACCAGACTGACATCTATATAAACTTTGGACATGTCCTCCTGACTCACGGTCTGAAATAAAAAAAAAAAAATAAAAGAGGTCATTGTTTTTTTCTTGAAAATTTTCAAGCGTCATACTAAGTATTTTAATTCACATTCAAAAATTCAGAGAAATAATAATTTTATGCAAGCAAAATATGAATAATCACAGGAAATATGTATTCTTCCCACAATGCATTGTGACCTCTCTGAGCCCGTTTGTGATAGTACAGCTGCCTATACTGAGCTAAATAGTAGTCAGAAACCTGTGGAGAGTCAGAAAAATGTTGATTAAGCTCCTATTTGCACCTCTCAACATTGTCAAAAAATTCAAGTATAAAATATAACATTCAAAGGCAAAAACAGGATCAATAAACACTCCAGAGTAACTCAATGAAAACTTCCTGTTAGCATAGCGGCTAGCTGGTTACTGCTAGTTCTGATTGACTGTTTCCGGCTGAGCGGAGTAATTAATTTTACAGGTTATTTGATTAGCTTTCTGACCGTCATGCTAATCCGGGTGAGTGTTTGTAGCTGCGCGCTGCTTTACCGGCTGTCTGATCCTCCATGTCTTTTTTTACTGCAGTGAGCCTCGATGTAGCCAATCTGCGTCAAGTATTAGCTTCATTGTGTTGATATATTTTGACGAGCTCCACCGCTGTGAGTCCAGCTGCACATGCAGGTTATTGGCAACAAGAGACAACGATCGCAGCGCACCGCTAATTGACACTGTTAATGATTAACGAGCTTCAGACCGACACTGAAGCTTGCACATGTTGTCACTCACGGTACAAAATATTAAAAAAATAAAGACAGTCTATAATAGTTTATTTGTCTAAATCTTTCAGCCTTCATACTAAGGATGTCATTTCACACTGAAAAATTCAGAGAAATAATAATTTTATCTAAACAAAATATCAATAGTCACAGGAAATACTCTCTGCTGTCTCTCAGAGTAATGGCTGCCGCTGGCTGGAACCCGTTACTATGGTAATTAATGCCCGCAGCTGTGAGGAGACAAAGAGCGGGAAAATCCTCTTCTCCCTCGTTTCTATACTTGGGAGACACCCAGCGCCAGTCTGAAGGACCCTGACAAAAATCCATAAGCCCTAGGAAATTTTTGAAAACATTTTACGGGAGCAGGGATGTGTATCTATGTTCTGACCAAGTTTTAGACCAATAGGGCAATATTTATGCCTGTGAGGGCGAGTTAAACACAGTTTTTCAGTAAGCCATCAGGAGTCCTGTGTGTGTGTTTCAGACAGAAAGGTTACTGATGCTGTGAGTTCCTCAATCTCCAATTTTTTCGTTTTTATTAATTTTTGTCGTCATTTTAAGTCAGAATCCCAACAAAAGTAATAGCTCCCTTCTCGGCACCGAGCCGCACGATTTGATACCACTTTTGTGGGTGGGCACGCAGCGGTACGAGCCGCATTAACGGTGATGGAAGAATAATAAATAACTAGAAAATTCCGCAGAAATTTTAAAGGGCCTGCCAAAGTGTGCCCGTCGGATTTTTAATAAAACGTTCATTACTTATTCCATTCAGTATATGAAACATTGGTATTAAGCAAGAAAATCGTTCTGATGCTTAACATTAGCATCAATGCTAACCTGAGCTAAATTGTAGTCAAAAACCTGTGGAGAGTCAAAAACATGTTGATGAAGCTGTACTTGCACCATTAATTTTGTTAAAATTAACACATAAGGTGAAATTAGCCAAAATGCTAATGTTAGCATGACTGCTATCAGTTCCATGTTTGGAATCAGTAGCGTGTTGTCTGTCATTACTTACTCCATTCATTATATGAAATGTTGCTAATAAGTAAGAAAAGTGTTCTGATGCTCAACATTAGCATCAACGCTAACCTGAGCTAAATAGTAGTCAAAAACCTGTGGAGAGTCAGAAAAATGTTGATTAAGCTCCTACTTGCACCTCTCAACATTGACAAAAAATTCAAGTATAAAACATAACATTCAAAGGCAAAAACAGGATCAATCAACATTTCAGAGTTACTGAATGAAAACTTCCTGTTAGCATAGCGGCTAGCTGGTTACTGCTAGTTCTGATTGACTGTTTCCGGCAGAACAGGGAGGAGATCGATTATTTTTTAGAGATTATCTGTCTCATGTTAGGACAGCGAAAGTTTTAGTACACATGTAAAATGTATTTTTTTAGTTAGATGCTGCAGCTTTAAAGAGGTTCGGTCAGAGTCACTAACAGGTGGAGCAGAAGCGGCTCCGTGCCAAATATTAAATGTTACTGCCTGTAGCTAGCAGCGGTTCAAGAGCAGAACCAGCGTCTTACATCACAGATCTAAGATTTAAATAATTTTACAGGTTATTTGATTAGCTTTCTGACCGTCATGCTAATCCGGGTGAGTGTTTGTAGCTGCGCGCTGCTTTACCGGCTGTCTGATCCTCCATGTCTTTTTTTACTGCAGTGAGCCTCGATGTAGCCAATCTGCGTCAAGTATTAGCTTCATTGTGTTGATATATTTTGACGAGCTCCGCCGCTGTGAGTCCAGCTGCACATGCAGGTTATTGGCAACAAGAGACAACGATCGCAGCGCACCGCTAATTGACACTGTTAATGATTAACGAGCTTCAGACCGAGACTGAAGCTGCGCACATGTTCTCACTCACGGTACAAAATATTAAAAAAATAAAGACAGTCCATAATAGTTTATTTGTCTAAATCTTTCAGCCTTCATACTAAGGATGTCATTTCACACTGAAAAATTCAGAGAAATAATAATTTTATCTAAACAAAATATCAATAGTCACAGGAAATACTCTCTGCTGTCTCTCAGAGTAATGGCTGCCGCTGGCTGGAACCCGTTACTATGGTAATTAATGCCCCGCAGCTGTGAGGAGACAAAGAGCGGGAAAATCCTCTTCTCCCTCGTTTCTATACTTGGGAGACACCCAGCGCCAGTCTGAAGGACCCTGACAAAAATCCATAAGCCCTAGAAAATTTTTGAAAACATTTTACGGGAGCAGGGATGTGTATCTATGTTCTGACCAAGTTTTAGACCAATAGGGCAATATTTATGCCTGTGAGGGCGAGTTAAACACAGTTTTTCAGTAAGCCATCAGGAGTCCTGTGTGTGTGTTTCAGACAGAAAGGTTACTGATGCTGTGAGTTCCTCAATCTCCAATTTTTTCGTTTTTATTTCGTTTTATTAATTTTTGTCGTCATTTTAAGTCAGAATCCCAACAAAAGTAATAGCTCCCTTCCCGGGCACGAGCCGCTCGATTTGATACCACTTTTGTGGGTGGGCACGCAGCGGTACGAGCCGCATTAACGGTGACGGAAGAAAAATATGGAATAACTAGAAAATTCCTGCAGAAATTTTGAAGGGCCTGCCAAAGTGTGCCCGTCGGATTGGACGCAGCAATATGATGCTAAAAAAATTTGCATTAATGCTAAAGAAAAATGCAATGTAGTCAATAACCTGCAGGGAGTCAGAAGCATGTACACTAAGCTGCACTCGTACCATTTAGTATGTTGCATAAGCTAAAATTAGCCAAAATGCTAATAATAGCATGATTGCTATTAGTAGCATGTGGAGCATCACTATCATGTTGTCTGTCATTACTTACTACATTCAGTATATGAAACATTGGTAATAAATAAGAAAAGCATTCTGATGCTCAGCATTAGCATCAACGCTAACCTGAGCTAAATTGTAGTCTAAAAATGCTAATGCTCTGGCTTCCACAAGCCAGTTGTAAAATGTGATTTAGACTGTTAATACTATAGCCGTACCTATGGCAGTGCATAGATTAACACTGTAGAAATGGCTTATTGCAAATCAGTATTACATAAACTGATGGGTTTTAAATGGTAAATAGACTGAACTTATAGCAATTTATTTGACTATTTCTGACAAATCAAATTGCTTCAGGCTAGTCCCACATTCACACACTGATATGCAGCTTAGTAGGCTATTTGAGCTTGGGTGCCTTGCCCAGGGGCACAGTAACATGTGCTAGAGAAAGCAGGAGTCTAACCTGTAACCTTCCAATTGAAAGACACAGTTGCCTGTGTTGCTAATGACTGAAGCTTTTGCCAGATCCATCACCACATTTCTGTGGCTGATCTGATTCACAGCAACAATCAACAGCTGAACTCATTGTTCAATGAAATTCAGTACCAGACTGACATCTATATAAACTTTGGACATGTCCTCCTGACTCACGGTCTGAAATAAAAAAAAAAATAAAGAGGTCATTGTTTTTTTCTTGAAAATTTTCAAGCGTCATACTAAGTATTTTAATTCACATTCAAAAATTCAGAGAAATAATAATTTTATGCAAGCAAAATATGAATAATCACAGGAAATATGTATTCTTCCCACAATGCATTGTGACCTCTCTGAGCCCGTTTGTGATAGTACAGCTGCCTATACTGAGCTAAATAGTAGTCAGAAACCTGTGGAGAGTCAGAAAAATGTTGATTAAGCTCCTATTTGCACCTCTCAACATTGTCAAAAAATTCAAGTATAAAATATAACATTCAAAGGCAAAAACAGGATCAATAAACACTCCAGAGTAACTCAATGAAAACTTCCTGTTAGCATAGCGGCTAGCTGGTTACTGCTAGTTCTGATTGACTGTTTCCGGCTGAGCGGAGTAATTAATTTTACAGGTTATTTGATTAGCTTTCTGACCGTCATGCTAATCCGGTGAGTGTTTGTAGCTGCGCGCTGCTTTACCGGCTGTCTGATCCTCCATGTCTTTTTTTACTGCAGTGAGCCTCGATGTAGCCAATCTGCGTCAAGTATTAGCTTCATTGTGTTGATAATTTTGCTTCATTGTGTTGATATATTTTGACGAGCTCCGCCGCTGTGAGTCCAGCTGCACATGCAGGTTATTGGCAACAAGAGACAACGATCGCAGCGCACCGCTAATTGACACTGTTAATGATTAACGAGCTTCAGACCGACACTGAAGCTTGCACATGTTGTCACTCACGGTACAAAATATTAAAAAAATAAAGACAGTCTATAATAGTTTATTTGTCTAAATCTTTCAGCCTTCATACTAAGGATGTCATTTCACACTGAAAAATTCAGAGAAATAATAATTTTATCTAAAGAAAATATCAATAGTCACAGGAAATACTCTCTGCTGTCTCTCAGAGTAATGGCTGCCGCTGGCTGGAACCCGTTACTATGGTAATTAATGCCCCGCAGCTGTGAGGAGACAAAGAGCGGGAAAATCCTCTTCTCCGTTTCTATACTTGGGAGACACCCAGCGCCAGTCTGAAGGACCCTGACAAAAATCCATAAGCCCTAGGAAATTTTTGAAAACATTTTACGGGAGCAGGGATGTGTATCTATGTTCTGACCAAGTTTTAGACCAATAGGGCAATATTTATGCCTGTGAGGGCGAGTTAAACACAGTTTTTCAGAAAGCCATCAGGAGTCCTGTGTGTGTGTTTCAGACAGAAAGGTTACTGATGCTGCGAGTTCCTCAATCTCCAATTTTTTCGTTTTTATTAATTTTTGTCGTCATTTTAAGTCAGAATCCCAACAAAAGTAATAGCTCCCTTCTCGGCACCGAGCCGCACGATTTGATACCACTTTTGTGGGTGGGCACGCAGCGGTACGAGCCGCATTAACGGTGACGGAAGAATAATATATAATAAAAAAAAGGTTTAAGTGTTCTATTGGGTGTAGAATAAGAAGTGCCTGCCATGCAAATGCATGGAGGCAGTGACTGACCTGCTTCGCAGGTCAGTCACTGCTCTCCTTATGCATTGCAATGGCAGGCCCTAACTAGAAAATTCCGCAGAAATTTTAAAGGGCCTGCCAAAGTGTGCCCGTCGGATTTTTAATAAAACGTTCATTACTTATTCCATTCAGTATATGAAACATTGGTATTAAGCAAGAAAATCGTTCTGATGCTTAACATTAGCATCAATGCTAACCTGAGCTAAATTGTAGTCAAAAACCTGTGGAGAGTCAAAAACATGTTGATGAAGCTGTACTTGCACCATTAATTTTGTTAAAATTAACACATAAGGTGAAATTAGCCAAAATGCTAATAGTTAGCATGACTGCTATCAGTTCCATGTTTGGAATCAGTAGCGTGTTGTCTGTCATTACTTACTCCATTCATTATATGAAATGTTGCTAATAAGTAAGAAAAGTGTTCTGATGCTCAACATTAGCATCAACGCTAACCTGAGCTAAATAGTAGTCAAAAACCTGTGGAGAGTCAGAAAAATGTTGATTAAGCTCCTACTTGCACCTCTCAACATTGACAAAAAATTCAAGTATAAAACATAACATTCAAAGGCAAAAACAGGATCAATCAACATTTCAGAGTTACTGAATGAAAACTTCCTGTTAGCATAGCGGCTAGCTGGTTACTGCTAGTTCTGATTGACTGTTTCCGGCAGAACAGGGAGGAGATCGATTATTTTTTAGAGATTATCTGTCTCATGTTAGGACAGCGAAAGTTTTAGTACGCATGTAAAATGTATTTTTTTAGTTAGATGCTGCAGCTTTAAAGAGGTTCGGTCAGAGTCACTAACAGGTGGAGCAGAAGCGGCTCCGTGCCAAATATTAAATGTTACTGCCTGTAGCTAGCAGCGGTTCAAGAGCAGAACCAGCGTCTTACATCACAGATCTAAGATTTAAATAATTTTACAGGTTATTTGATTAGCTTTCTGACCGTCATGCTAATCCGGGTGAGTGTTTGTAGCTGCGCGCTGCTTTCCCGGCTGTCTGATCCTCCATGTCTTTTTTTACTGCAGTGAGCCTCGATGTAGCCAATCTGCGTCAAGTATTAGCTTCATTGTGTTGATATATTTTGACGAGCTCCGCCGCTGTGAGTCCAGCTGCACATGCAGGTTATTGGCAACAAGAGACAACGATCGCAGCGCACCGCTAATTGACACTGTTAATGATTAACGAGCTTCAGACCGAGACTGAAGCTGCGCACATGTTCTCACTCACGGTACAAAATATTAAAAAAATTACAACAGTCCATAATCTCTAAATCTTTCAGCCTTCATAGTAAGGATGTCATTTCACACTGAAAAATTCAGAGAAATAATAATTTTATCTAAACAAAATATCAATAGTCACAGGAAATACTCTCTGCTGTCTCTCAGAGTAATGGCTGCCGCTGGCTGGAACCCGTTACTATGGTAATTAATGCCCCGCAGCTGTGAGGAGACAAAGAGCGGGAAAATCCTCTTCTCCCTCGTTTCTATACTTGGGAGACACCCAGCGCCAGTCTGAAGGACCCTGACAAAAATCAATAAGCCCTAGGAAATTTTTGAAAACATTTTACGGGAGCAGGGATGTGTATCTATGTTATGACCAAGTTTTAGACCAATAGGGCAATATTTATGCCTGTGAGGGCGAGTTAAACACAGTTTTTCAGTAAGCCATCAGGAGTCCTGTGTGTGTGTTTCAGACAGAAAGGTTACTGATGCTGCGAGTTCCTCAATCTCCAATTTTTTCGTTTTTATTAATTTTTGTCGTCATTTTAAGTCAGAATCCCAATAAAAGTAATAGCTCCCTTCCCGGGCACGAGCCGCTCGATTTGATACCACTTTTGTGGGTGGGCACGCAGCGGTACGAGCCGCATTAACGGTAATGGAAGAAGATGTTATAATAACTAGAAAATTCCTGCAGAAATTTTGAAGGGCCTGCCAAAGTGTGCCCGTCGGATTGGACGCAGCAATATGATGCTAAAAAAATTTGCATTAATGCTAAATAAAAATGCAATGTAGTCAATAACCTGCAGGGAGTCAGAAGCATGTTCACTAAGCTGCACTCGTACCATTTAGTATGTTGCATAAGCTAAAATTAGCCAAAATGCTAATAATAGCATGATTGCTATTAGTAGCATGTGGAGCATCACTGTCATGTTGTCTGTCATTACTTACTACATTCAGTATATGAAACATTGATAATAAGTAAGAAAAGTGTTCTGATGCTCAACATTAGCATCAACGCTAACCTGAGCTAAATAGTAGTCAAAAACCTGTGGAGAGTCAGAAAAATGTTGATTAAGCTCCTACTTGCACCTCTCAACAATGACAAAAAATTCAAGTATAAAACATAACATTCAAAGGCAAAAACAGGATCAATCAACATTCCAGAGTTACTGAATGAAAACTACTGGTTAGCATAGCGGCTAGCTGGTTACTGCTAGTTCTGATTGACTGTTTCCGGCTGAGCGGAGTAATTAATTTTACAGGTTATTTGATTAGCTTTCTGACCGTCATGCTAATTCGGGTGAGTGTTTGTAGCTGCGCGCTGCTTTAAACCGGCTGTCTGATCCTCCATGTCTTTTTTTACTGCAGTGAGCCTCGATGTAGCCAATCTGCGTCAAGTATTAGCTTCATTGTGTTGATATATTTTGACGAGCTCCGCCGCTGTGAGTCCAGCTGCACATGCAGGTTATTGGCAACAAGAGACAACGATCGCAGCGCACCGCTAATTGACACTGTTAATGATTAACGAGCTTCAGACCGAGACTGAAGCTGCGCACATGTTCTCACTCACGGTACAAAATATTAAAAAAATAAAGACAGTCTATAATAGTTTATTTGTCTAAATCTTTCAGCCTTCATACTAAGGATGTCATTTCACACTGAAAAATTCAGAGAAATAGTAATTTTATCTAAACAAAATATCAATAGTCACAGGAAATACTCTCTGCTGTTTCTCAGAGTAATGGCTGCCGCTGGCTGGAACCCGTTACTATGGTAATTAATGCCCCGCAGCTGTGAGGAGACAAAGAGCGGGAAAATCCTCTTCTCCCTCGTTTCTATATTTGGGAGACACCCAGCGCCAGTCTGAAGGACCCTGACAAAAATCCATAAGCCCTAGAAAATTTTTGAAAACATTTTACGGGAGCAGGGATGTGTATCTATGTTCTGACCAAGTTTTAGACCAATAGGGCAATATTTATGCCTGTGAGGGCGAGTTAAACACAGTTTTTCAGTAAGCCATCAGGGGTCCTGTGTGTGTGTTTCAGACAGAAAGGTTACTGATGCTGCGAGTTCCTCAATCTCCAATTTTTTCGTTTTTATTAATTTTTGTCGTCATTTTAAGTCAGAATCCCAACAAAAGTAATAGCTCCCTTCTCGGCACCGAGCCGCACGATTTGATACCACTTTTGTGGGTGGGCACGCAGCGGTACGAGCCGCATTAACGGTGACGGAAGAATAATATATAATAACTAGAAAATTCCGCAGAAATTTTGAAGGGCCTGCCAAAGTGTGCCCGTCGGATTGGATGCAGCAATATGATGCTAAAAAAATTTGCATTAATGCTAAAGAAAAATGCAATGTAGTCAATAACCTGCAGGGAGTCAGAAGCATGTTCACTAAGCTGCACTCGTACCATTTAGTATGTTGCATAAGCCAAAATTAGCCAAAATGCTAATAATAGCATGATTGCTATTAGTAGCATGTGGAGCATCACTATCATGTTGTCTGTCATTACTTACTACATTCAGTATATGAAACATTGGTAATAAGAAAAGCATTCTGATGCTCAGCATTAGCATCAACGCTAACCTGAGCTAAATTGTAGTCTAAAAATGCTAATGCTCTGGCTTCCACAAGCCAGTTGTAAAATGTGATTTAGACTGTTAATACTATAGCCGTACCTATGGCAGTGCATAGATTAACACTGTAGAAATGGCTTATTGCAAATCAGTATTACATAAACTGATGGGTTTTAAATGGTAAATAGACTGAACTTATAGCAATTTATTTGACTATTTCTGACAAATTGCTTCAGGCTAGTCCCACATTCACACACTGATATGCAGCTTAGTAGGCTATTTGAGATTGGGTGCCTTGCCCAGGGGCACAGTAACATGTGCTGGAGAAAGCAGGAGTCTAACCTGTAACCTTCCAATTGAAAGCCACAGTTGCCCGTGTTGCTAATGACTGAAGCTTTTGCCAGATCCATCACCACATTTCTGTGGCTGATCTGATTCACAGCAACAATCAACAGCTGAACTCATTGTTCAATGAAATTCAGTACCAGACTGACATCTATATAAACTTTGGACATGTCCTCCTGACTCACGGTCTGAAATAAAAAAAATAAATAAAGAGGTCATTGTTTTTTTCTTGAAAATTTTCAAGCGTCATACTAAGTATTTTAATTCACATTCAAAAATTCAGAGAAATAATAATTTTATGCAAGCAAAATATGAATAATCACAGGAAATATGTATTCTTCCCACAATGCATTGTGACCTCTGAGCCCGTTTGTGAGAGTACAGCGCTGCTTTCCCGGCTGTCTGATCCTCCATGTCTTTTTTTACTGCAGTGAGCCTCGATGTAGCCAATCTGCGTCAAGTATTAGCTTCATTGTGTTGATATATTTTGACGAGCTCCGCCGCTGTGAGTCCAGCTGCACATGCAGGTTATTGGCAACAAGAGACAACGATCGCAGCGCACCGCTAATTGACACTGTTAATGATTAACGAGCTTCAGACCGAGACTGAAGCTGCGCACATGTTCTCACTCACGGTACAAAATATTAAAAAAATTACAACAGTCCATAATCTCTAAATCTTTCAGCCTTCATAGTAAGGATGTCATTTCACACTGAAAAATTCAGAGAAATAATAATTTTATCTAAACAAAATATCAATAGTCACAGGAAATACTCTCTGCTGTTTCTCAGAGTAATGGCTGCCGCTGGCTGGAACCCGTTACTATGGTAATTAATGCCCCGCAGCTGTGAGGAGACAAAGAGCGGGAAAATCCTCTTCTCCCTCGTTTCTATACTTGGGAGACACCCAGCGCCAGTCTGAAGGACCCTGACAAAAATCCATAAGCCCTAGAAAATTTTTGAAAACATTTTACGGGAGCAGGGATGTGTATCTATGTTCTGACCAAGTTTTAGACCAATAGGGCAATATTTATGCCTGTGAGGGCGAGTTAAACACAGTTTTTCAGTAAGCCATCAGGGGTCCTGTGTGTGTGTTTCAGACAGAAAGGTTACTGATGCTGCGAGTTCCTCAATCTCCAATTTTTTCGTTTTTATTAATTTTTGTCGTCATTTTAAGTCAGAATCCCAATAAAAGTAATAGCTCCCTTCCCGGCACGAGCCGCTCGATTTGATACCACTTTTGTGGGTGGGCACGCAGCGGTACGAGCCGCATTAACGGTGACGGAAGAATAAACATATAATAAAGGTTTTTAAGTGTTCTATTGGGTGTAGAATAAGAAGTGCCTGCCATGCAATGCATGGAGGCAGTGACTGACCTGCTTCGCAGGTCAGTCACTGCTCTCCTTATGCATTGCAATGGCAGGCCCTAACTAGAAAATTCCTGCAGAAATTTTGAAGGGCCTGCCAAAGTGTGCCCGTCGGATTGGACGCAGCAATATGATGCTAAAAAAATTTGCATTAATGCTAAATAAAAATGCAATGTAGTCAATAACCTGCAGGGAGTCAGAAGCATGTTCACTAAGCTGCACTCGTACCATTTAGTATGTTGCATGAGCCAAAATTAGCCAAAATGCTAATAATAGCATGATTGCTATTAGTAGCATGTGGAGCATCACTATCATGTTGTCTGTCATTACTTACTACATTCAGTATATGAAACATTGGTAATAAATAAGAAAAGCATTCTGATGCTCAGCATTAGCATCAACGCTAACCTGAGCTAAATTGTAGTCTAAAAATGCTAATGCTCTGGCTTCCACAAGCCAGTTGTAAAATGTGATTTAGACTGTTAATACTATAGCCGTACCTATGGCAGTGAATAGATTAACACTGTAGAAATGGCTTATTGCAAATCAGTATTACATAAACTGATGGGTTTTAAATGGTAAATAGACTGAACTTATAGCAATTATTTGACTATTTCTGACAAATCAAATTGCTTCAGGCTAGTCCCACATTGATATGCAGCTTAGTAGGCTATTTGACATTGGATGCCTTGCCCAGGGGCACAGTAACATGTGCTGGAGAAAGCAGGAGTCTAACCTGTAACCTTCCAATTGAAAGCCACAGTTGCCCGTGTTGCTAATGACTGAAGCTTTTGCCAGATCCATCGCCACATTACAGTGGCTGATCTGATTCACAGCAACAATCAACAGCTGAACTCATTGTTCAATGAAATTCAGTACCAGACTGACATCTATATAAACTTTGGACATGTCCTCCTGACTCACGGTCTGAAATTAAAAAAATAAATAAAGAGGTCATTGTTTTTTTCTTGAAAATTTTCAAGCGTCATACTAAGTATTTTAATTCACATTCAAAAATTCAGAGAAAAAATAATTTTATGCAAGCAAAATATGAATAATCACAGGAAATATGTATTCTTCCCACAATGCATTGTGACCTCTGAGCCCGTTTGTGAGAGTACAGCGCTGCTTTCCCGGCTGTCTGATCCTCCATGTCTTTTTTTACTGCAGTGAGCCTCGATGTAGCCAATCTGCGTCAAGTATTAGCTTCATTGTGTTGATATATTTTGACGAGCTCCGCCGCTGTGAGTCCAGCTGCACATGCAGGTTATTGGCAACAAGAGACAACGATCGCAGCGCACCGCTAATTGACACTGTTAATGATTAACGAGCTTCAGACCGAGACTGAAGCTGCGCACATGTTCTCACTCACGGTACAAAATATTAAAAAAATTACAACAGTCCATAATCTCTAAATCTTTCAGCCTTCATAGTAAGGATGTCATTTCACACTGAAAAATTCAGAGAAATAATAATTTTATCTAAACAAAATATCAATAGTCACAGGAAATACTCTCTGCTGTTTCTCAGAGTAATGGCTGCCGCTGGCTGGAACCCGTTACTATGGTAATTAATGCCCCGCAGCTGTGAGGAGACAAAGAGCGGGAAAATCCTCTTCTCCCTCGTTTCTATACTTGGGAGACACCCAGCGCCAGTCTGAAGGACCCTGACAAAAATCCATAAGCCCTAGAAAATTTTTGAAAACATTTTACGGGAGCAGGGATGTGTATCTATGTTCTGACCAAGTTTTAGACCAATAGGGCAATATTTATGCCTGTGAGGGCGAGTTAAACACAGTTTTTCAGTAAGCCATCAGGGGTCCTGTGTGTGTGTTTCAGACAGAAAGGTTACTGATGCTGCGAGTTCCTCAATCTCCAATTTTTTCGTTTTTATTAATTTTTGTCGTCATTTTAAGTCAGAATCCCAACAAAAGTAATAGCTCCCTTCTCGGGCACGAGCCGCTCGATTTGATACCACTTTTGTGGGTGGGCACGCAGCGGTACGAGCCGCATTAACGGTAATGGAAGAAAAATAAAGATATATATAAATAAATAAATAAAGAGACATTCTATTGGGTGTAGAACAATAAGTGCCTGCCATGCAAATGCATGGAGGCAGTGACTGACCTGCTTCGCAGGTCAGTCACTGCTCTCCTTATGCATTGCAATGGCAGGCCCTAACTAGAAAATTCCGCAGAAATTTTAAAGGGCCTGCCAAAGTGTGCCCGTCGGATTAATAAAGCGTTCTGATGGTAAAAATTAGCAATAATGCTAAAGAAAGCTGTAATGTAGTCAATAACTTGCAGGGAGTCAAAAGCATGCTCACTTAGCTTTTCTCGCACCATTTAGAGTATGTTGCATAAGCTAAAATTAGCCAAAATGCTAATAATAGCATGATTGCTATTAGTAGCATGTGGAGCATCACTATCATGTTGTCTGTCATTACTTACTACATTCAGTATATGAAACATTGATAATAAGTAAGAAAAGTGTTCTGATGCTCAACATTAGCATCAACGCTAATCTGAGCTAAATAGTAGTCAAAAACCTGTGGAGAGTCAGAAAAATGTTGATTAAGCTCCTACTTGCACCTCTCAACATTGACAAAAAATTCAAGTATAAAACATAACATTCAAAGGCAAAAACAGGATCAATCAACATTTCAGAGTTACTGAATGAAAACTTCCTGTTAGCATAGCGGCTAGCTGGTTACTGCTAGTTCTGATTGACTGTTTCCGGCAGAACAGGGAGGAGATCGATTATTTTTTAGAGATTATCTGTCTCATGTTAGGACAGCGAAAGTTTTAGTACGCAGGTAAAATGTATTTTTTTTAGTTAGATGCTGCAGCTATAAAGAGGTTCGGTCAGAGTCACTAACAGGTGGAGCAGAAGCGGCTCCGTGCCAAATATTAAATGTTACTGCCTGTAGCGAGCAGCGGTACAACAGCGAAAGCAGAACCAGCGTCTTACATCACAGATCTAAGATTTAAATAATTTTACAGGTTATTTGATTAGCTTTCTGACCGTCATGCTAATCCGGGTGAGTGTTTGTAGCTGTGCGCTGCTTTACCGGCTGTCTGATCCTCCATGTCTTTTTTTACTGCAGTGAGCCTCGATGTAGCCAATCTGCGTCAAGTATTAGCTTCATTGTGTTGATATATTTTGACGAGCTCCGCCGCTGTGAGTCCAGCTGCACATGCAGGTTATTGGCAACAAGAGACAACGATCGCAGCGCACCGCTAATTGACACTGTTAATGATTAACGAGCTTCAGACCGAGACTGAAGCTGCGCACATGTTCTCACATCACGGTACAAAATATTAAAAAAATAAAGACAGTCCATAATAGTTTATTTGTCTAAATCTTTCAGCCTTCATACTAAGGATGTCATTTCACACTGAAAAATTCAGAGAAATAATAATTTTATCTAAACAAAATATCAATAGTCACAGGAAATACTCTCTGCTGTCTCTCAGAGTAATGGCTGCCGCTGGCTGGAACCCGTTACTATGGTAATTAATGCCCCGCAGCTGTGAGGAGACAAAGAGCGGGAAAATCCTCTTCTCCCTCGTTTCTATAACTTGGGAGACACCCAGCGCCAGTCTGAAGGACCCTGACAAAAATCCATAAGCCCTAGAAAATTTTTGAAAACATTTTACGGGAGCAGGGATGTGTATCTATGTTCTGACCAAGTTTTAGACCAATAGGGCAATATTTATGCCTGTGAGGGCGAGTTAAACACAGTTTTTCAGTAAGCCATCAGGAGTCCTGTGTGTGTGTTTCAGACAGAAAGGTTACTGATGCTGTGAGTTCCTCAATCTCCAATTTTTTCGTTTTTATTTCGTTTTTATTAATTTTTGTCGTCATTTTAAGTCAGAATCCCAACAAAAGTAATAGCTCCCTTCCCGGGCACGAGCCGCTCGATTTGATACCACTTTTGTGGGTGGGCACGCAGCGGTACGAGCCGCATTAACGGTGACGGAAGAAAAATATGGAATAATAAAGAGACATTCTATTAGGTGTAGAACAATAAGTGCCTGCCATGCAAATGCATGGAGGCAGTGACTGACCTGCTTCGCAGGTCAGTCACTGCTCTCCTTATGCATTGCAATGGCAGGCCCTAAAAATAAAGGTTTAAGTGTTCTATTGGGTGTAGAATAAGAAGTGCCTGCCATGCAAATGCATGGAGGCAGTGACTGACCTGCTTCGCAGGTCAGTCACTGCTCTCCTTATGCATTGCAATGGCAGGCCCTAATAATAAACAGACATTCTATTAGGTGTAGAATAAGAAGTGCCTGCCATGCAAATGCATGGAGGCAGTGACTGACCTGCTTCGCAGGTCAGTCACTGCTCTCCTTATGCATTGCTATGGCAGGCCCTAACTAGAAAATTCCGCAGAAATTTTGAAGGGCCTGCCAAAGTGTGCCGGTCGAATTTTTAATAAAGGGTTCTGATGGTAAATATTAGCAATAATGCTAAAGAAAGCTGCAATGTAGTCAATAACCTACGGGGAGTCAGAAGCATGTTGACTAAGCTGCATTCGTACCATTTAGTATGTTGCATAAGGTAAAATTAGCCAAAATGCTAATGTTAGCATGAATACTAACAGTAGCATGTAGAGCATCACTAGCATGTTGTCTGTCATTACTTACTACATTCAGTATATGAAACATTGGTAATAAGTAAGAAAAGTGTTCTGATGCTCAACATTAGCATCAACGCTAACCTGAGCTAAATAGTAGTCAAAAACCTGTGGAGAGTCAGAAAAATGTTGATTAAGCTCCTACTTGCACCTCTCAACATTGACAAAAAATTCAAGTATAAAACATAACATTCAAAGGCAAAAACAGGATCAATCAACATTTCAGAGTTACTGAATGAAAACTTCCTGTTAGCATAGCGGCTAGCTGGTTACTGCTAGTTCTGATTGACTGTTTCCGGCAGAACAGGGAGGAGATCGATTATTTTTTAGAGATTATCTGTCTCATGTTAGGACAGCGAAAGTTTTAGTACGTATGTAAAATGTATTTTTTTAGTTAGATGCTGCAGCTTTAAAGAGGTTCGGTCAGAGAGTCACTAACAGGTGGAGCAGAAGCGGCTCCGTGCCAAATATTAAATGTTACTGCCTGTAGCGAGCAGCGGTTCAAGAGCAGAACCAGCGTCTTACATCACAGATCTAAGATTTAAATAATTTTACAGGTTATTTGATTAGCTTTCTGACCGTCATGCTAATCCGGGTGAGTGTTTGTAGCTGTGCGCTGCTTTACCGGCTGTCTGATCCTCCATGTCTTTTTTTACTGCAGTGAGCCTCGATGTAGCCAATCTGCGTCAAGTATTAGCTTCATTGTGTTGATATATTTTGACGAGCTCCGCCGCTGTGAGTCCAGCTGCACATGCAGGTTATTGGCAACAAGAGACAACGATCGCAGCGCACCGCTAATTGACGCTGTTAATGATTAACGAGCTTCAGACCGAGACTGAAGCTTCGCACATGTTCTCACTCACGGTACAAAATATTAAAAAAATAAAGACAGTCCATAATTGTTTATTTCGCTAAATCTTTCAGCCTTCATACTAAGAATGTCATTTCACACTGAAAAATTCAGAGAAATAATAATTTTATCTAAACAAAATATCAATAGTCACAGGAAATACTCTCTGCTGTTTCTCAGAGTAATGGCTGCCGCTGGCTGGAACCCGTTACTATGGTAATTAATGCCCCGCAGCTGTGAGGAGACAAAGAGCGGGAAAATCCTCTTCTCCCTCGTTTCTATACTTGGGAGACACCCAGCGCCAGTCTGAAGGACCCTGACAAAAATCCATAAGCCCTAGAAAATTTTTGAAAACATTTTACGGGAGCAGGGATGTGTATCTATGTTATGACCAAGTTTTAGACCAATAGGGCAATATTTATGCCTGTGAGGGCGAGTTAAACACAGTTTTTCAGTAAGCCATCAGGAGTCCTGTGTGTGTGTTTCAGACAGAAAGGTTACTGATGCTGCGAGTTCCTCAATCTCCAATTTTTTCGTTTTTATTATATTTTTGTCGTCATTTTAAGTCAGAATCCCAACAAAAGTAATAGCTCCCTTCTCGGGCACGAGCCGCTCGATTTGATACCACTTTTGTGGGTGGGCACGCAGCGGTACGAGCCGCATTAACGGTAATGGAAGAAAAATAAAGATATATATAAATAAATAAATAAAGAGACATTCTATTGGGTGTAGAACAATAAGTGCCTGCCATGCAAATGCATGGAGGCAGTGACTGACCTGCTTCGCAGGTCAGTCACTGCTCTCCTTATGCATTGCAATGGCAGGCCCTAATAAAGAGACATTCTATTAGGTGTAGAACAATAAGTGCCTGCCATGCAAATGCATGGAGGCAGTGACTGACCTGCTTCGCAGGTCAGTCACTGCTCTCCTTATGCATTGCAATGGCAGGCCCTAATAAACAGACATTCTATTGACAGAAGAACAGTAAGTGCCTGCCATGCAAATGCATGGAGGCAGTGACTGACCTGCAGGTCAGTCACTGCTCTCCTTATGCATTGCAATGGCAGGCCCTAATAAAGGTTTTTAAGTGTTCTATTGGGTGTAGAATAAGAAGTGCCTGACATGCAATGCATGGAGGCAGTGACTGACCTGCTTCGCAGGTCAGTCACTGCTCTCCTTATGCATTGCAATGGCAGGCCCTAATAATTGAAAAACAATCAATCTATTTAGAGTCAAATT
>JAVYJU010000079.1:0-22465 GCA_033032245.1 Poecilia picta | reverse complement strand
GCTGCAAAATGAAGAGGCTTTAAATTTTGGTTGTTTTACACTGGAATTGGTTAATTTTCGTTTCAATAGGTTTGAGTTTAGAAGCCAAAAACGCTTTTCTCAGGAAAGAAGAAAAAAAATGGTTCTGCTCATTTCGCTGTAATTAATTTTTTTAATTATTAGTTTTGGCAGTCAAAATCTAAGGGGCTTTAATTTCGGGTTGTTTTCCCGGGAATTTTGGTCTTTTTCAATTTCAAATTTTTGAAGTTTTCAGAACCCAAAAAAAGCTTTTTTCCGAAAGAAGTAAAAAAGGGTACTCTCATTTAGCTGTAATTCATTTTCACTTATTAGATGTTGGCAGGCTGAAAATGCAAAGAGGCATTATATTGGTTGTTTTACATGGAATTAGGTCTAATTTTCAAGTTTCAAATTTTTTGAAGTTTTCGAACCCAAAAAAGCTTTATTCAGCGAAAAAAGAAGTGAAAAAGGGATGCTGCTATTTCACTGTACATTCAATTTTCAGCATTTTAGTTGTTGGCGGGCTCAAATTTGCTAAGGGGCCTTTTTTTATCTGGTTGTTTTACACTGGAATCTGGTTTCTTAATTTTAAAGTTTCAATTGTTTGAAGTTTTCAGAAGCCAAAAACGCTTTATCTCAGCGAAAAGAAGTGAAAAATGGATGACTGCTCATTCTCAGCTGTACATTCAGTTTTCAACATTATTAGATGTTGGCGGGCTGCAAAATGTTTTTTTTTAAGAGGCATTATATCTGGTTGTTTTACACTGGAATTGGGTTTAAATTTTCAAGTTTCAATATGTTGAAGTTTTCAGAAGCCAAAAACGCTTTATTCAGCGAAAGAAGGAATAAATTTGGATGTCTCTCTTTCTCAGTGTACATTCAATTTTCAGTTTTATTAGAGTTGGGCCGGGCTCCAAAATGCTTAGACCCATTAATTCTGGTTGTTTTTACACTGGAATTGGTCTAATTTTAAGTTTCAATATGTTTGAAGTTTTCAGAAGCCAAAAACGCTTTATTCAGCGAAAGAAGTGAAAAATGGATGACTGCTCATTTCAGCTGTACATTCAGTTTTCACATTATTAGATGTTGGCAGGTTTGCAAAATGCTAAGAGGCATTATATCGGGTTTTGTTTTACACTGGAATTAGGTCAAATTTTTCAAGTTTAAAATATGTTTGAGTTTTCAGAACCCAAAAAAACGCTTTATCTCAGCGAAGAAGTGAAAATGGATGACTGCTCATTCTCAGCTGTACATTCAGTTTTCACATTATTAGATGTTGGCAGGCTGCAAAATGCTAAGAGGCATTATATCTGGTTGTTTTACACTGGAATTAGGTCAAATTTTAAAGTTTCAATATTTTTGAAGTTTTCAAAAGCCAAAAACGCTTTATCTCGGGAAAGAAGTGAAAAATGGATGTGCTCATTTCGCTGTACATTATTTTCACTTATTAGATGTTGGGCTAAAAATGCTAAGAGCTTTTATTGGTTTTTTTTCCCGGGAATTGGTTAATTTTAAATTTTCAAATGTTTGAAGTTTTCAGAACCAAAACCTTTTATCTCAGGAAAGAAGTAAAAAATGGTTGTGCTCATTCTCAGCTGTACATTCATTTTTTTATTTGATTTTGGAGGCTAAAATGCTAAAGGCATTATTCTGGGTTGTTTTACCTGGGAATTGGTTTAATTTTCAAGTTTCAAATTTTTTTGAATTTTTTCAGAACCCAAAAAAGTTTTTACTCAGCAAAAAGAAGGGTGAAAAAGGGGAGCTGCTCATTCTCGTTACATTAAATTTTCACATTATTAGATGTTGGCGGGTTTCCAAAATGCAAAGGGGCTTATATTGGTTGTTTTAACTGGAATTGGTCTAATTTCAAGTTTAATATTTTTAAAGTTTTCAGAAGCCAAAAAAGCTTTTTCTCAGCGAAAGAGTGAAAAATGGATGATGCTCTTCTCAGTGTAATTCAGTTTTCACATTATTAGATTTTTGGAGGCTGAAAAATGTAAGAGGCATTTATTGGTTGTTTTTACCTGGAATTGGTCTAATTTCAAGTTTCAATATGTTTGAAGTTTTCAGAAGCCAAAAACGTTTATCTCAGGAAAAAGTGAAAAATGGATGCTGCTCTTCTCAGTGTACATCAGTTTTCCTTTTTAGATTTTGGGGGGTCCAAATGAAAGGGGCATTATATCTGGTTGTTTTACACTGGAATTTGGGTCTAATTTTAAAAGTTTCAATATTTTTGAAGTTTTCGAACCCAAAAAAAACGTTTACTCAGGAAAAAAGTAAAAAAAAGGGAAAAATGTTTATTTCGTGTACTTTCAGTTTTCACATATTAGATTTTGGGCAGGTGAAAAAATCTAAGAGGCATTTATTGGTTGTTTTACACTGGTTGGTCAAATTTTCAAGTTTTCAAATGTTTGAAGTTTTCAAAAACCCAAAAAAAAGTTTTTCTCACAAAAGAAGTAAAAAATGGTATGTCTTTCTCGCTGTAATTCATTTTAATTTTAGATGTTGGCGGGCTAAAATCTAAGGGGCATTAATTGGTTTGTTTTACACGGGAAATTGGTCTAATTTTCAGTTTAAATAGTTTAAAGTTTTCAGAAGCCAAAAACGCTTTATCTCAGGAAGAAGTAAAAAAAGGATGCTGCAAAATTCTAGCTGTACTTTCGTTTTCACATTATTGTGTTGGCAGGCTGCAAAATGCTAAGAGGCAAAATTGGTTGTTTTCACTGGAATTGGTTTTAAATTTTCAAGTTTAAATATTTTTGAGTTTTAGAAGCCAAAAACGCTTTATCTAGCGAAAGAAGTGAAAAATGGTGACTGCCTTTTCTCAGCTGTCATTCGTTTTCAACTTATTAGTTTTGGGCAGGTGCAAAATGCTAAGGGCTTTATCGGGTTGTTTTACACGGGAATTGGTCTAATTTTAAAGTTTCAATTGTTTGAAGTTTTCAGAACCCCAAAAAAAATTTATCTAGCGAAAGAAGTGAAAATGGATGACTGTATTCTCAGTGTACATTCGTTTTTAAAAATTTATTAGATTTTGGCGGGCTGAAAAATGCTAAAGGCAATTCTGGTTGTTTTACACGGGGAATTGGTCTAATTTTCAAGTTTCAAATGTTTGAAGTTTTCAGAACCCAAAAAAGCTTTATTCAGCAAAAAAGAAGTGAAAAAGGGAAAATGTTTGCTCATTCTCAGTGAATTTCATTTTCCATTATTAGATGTTGGCGGGCTCAAAATGTAAGGGGCATTATATATGGTTTTTTTTTAACTGGGGAAATTGGTCTTTTTTAAAGTTTCAATATGTTTGAAGTTTTCAAAAGCCAAAAAGCTTTATCTCAGGAAAGAAGAAAAAAATGGATGATGTCATTCTCGTGTACATTCAGTTTTCAATTATTAGATTTTGGGCAGGCTGAAAAATGCAAAAGGGCATTTTTTGGGTTTGTTTTACACGGGAAAATTGGTCTATTTTCAAGTTTAAATATGTTTGAAGTTTTCAGAACCCAAAAAACGTTTTTTTCTAGCGAAAAAAAGGAAAAAAATGGATGACGCTATTCTCGTGTACATTCATTTTTTAATTATTGAGTTGGAGGCTGCAAATTTAAGAGGCATTTATTGGTTTTTTTTCACTGGAATTGGTCTAATTTTAAAGTTTCAATTGTTTGATTTTTTCGAAGAAAAAAGCTTTTTCTCGGAAAAAAGTAAAAAAATGGATGTGCTCATTCTCAGCTGTACATTCTTTTTTCACTTTTATTAGATGTTGGCGGGCTAAAAATGTAAGGGGCCATTATTCGGGTTTTGTTTTCACGGGAAATTGGTCTTTTTTTAAAGTTTAATGTTTGAAGTTTTAAAAAGCCAAAAAGCTTTATCTGGGGAAAGAAGTAAAAAAGGGGTTTCTTCCTCAGCTGTACATTCATTTTCAAAATTATAGATGTTGGGCGGGTAAAAAATGCTAAGAGCCATTTATCTGGTTTTTTTACACTGGATTTGGCCCTAATTTTCAATTTTCAAATTTTTTAAAAGTTTTCAAAAGCCAAAAAGCTTTATCTCAGGAAAAAGAAAAGTGAAAAAATGGTTGCTGTCATTTCGCTGTACATTCTTTTTAAACATTATTAGATGTTGGGGCGGGCTAAAAATGTAAGGCATTTATTGGTTGTTTTACATGGAATTGGTCTTTTTTTAAGTTTCAAAGTTGAAGTTTTCGAAGCCAAAAAACGTTTATCCAGCGAAAAAAGAAGGAAAAATGGTTTTCTGCCTTTCTCAGCTGTCTTCTTTTTAAACATTATTGTGTTGGGCTAAAAAATGTAAGGGCATTTATCTGGTTGTTTTCATGGATTGGTCTAATTTTCAAGTTTCAATATTTTTGAAGTTTTCAGAACCAAAAACGCTTTATCTCAGCGAAAAAAGTGAAAAATGGTTGACTGTCTTTCTCAGCTGTCTTATTTTTCAAAATTATTAGTGTTGGCAGGTGCAAAATGCAAGGGGGATTATCGGTTGTTTTACCTGGAATTGGTCAAATTTTAAAGTTTCAATATGTTTGAAGTTTTCAGAACCAAAAAACGTTTTTTTCTGGGGAAAAAAAGATGTGAAAAATGGATGTTTGTCATTCTCAGTGTAATTCATTTTCCTTATTAAGGGGGGTTTGGCAGGCTGCAAAATCTAAGAGGCATTTTTGGGTTTGTTTTCACGGAATTGGTCTAATTTTAAAGTTTCAAATGTTTGAAGTTTCAGAAGCCAAAAAACGCTTTATTCAGGAAAGAAGTGAAAAAGGGTGTTGTCATTCTCAGCTGTAATTAATTTTCCATTTTAGAGTGGGGGCCCCCAAAATGAAAGAGAAATTTATATCTGGTTTTTTTAACTGGAATTGGTCTAATTTTCAATTTCAGATGTTTAAAGTTTTCAAAACCCCAAAAAACGTTTACCCTCGCGAAGAATTGAAAAATGGAGCTGCTCATTCTCAGGTACATTCATTTTTCAATTATTAGTGTTGGCGGGCTCAAAATGTAAGGGCATTTATCTGGTTGTTTTACACTGGAATTGGTCAAAATTTTCAGTTTCAAATTTTTGAATTTTTCAGAACCCAAAAAAAACCTTTATCTAGCGAAAGAAGTGAAAAATGGATGACTGCTCATTCTCAGCTGTACATTCAGTTTTCAATTATTAGATTTTGGGGCAGGCGCAAAATGAAAAGGTTTTATATCTGGTTGTTTTACACTGGAATTGGTTAATTTTCAAGTTTCAATATGTTTGAAGTTTTCAGAACCCAAAAAAACGCTTTATCTCAGCGAAAGAAGGGAAAAAAAGGGTGACGCTCATTCTCAGTGTACATTCAGTTTTAAAACATTATTAGATGTTGGCAGGTGCAAAAGCTAAGGGGCTTTATATTGGTTTTTTTACACTGGAATTGGTCAAATTTTCAAGTTTCAATTGTTTAAATTTTTCCCGAACCCAAAAAAAAACCTTTATCTCAGCGAAAAAGTGAAATGGAGATGCTCATTCTCAGCTGTAATTAGTTTTAAAACATTTTTGTGTTGGCGGTGAAAAATGTAAAGGCATTAATTTTGGTTTTTTTACACGGGAATTGGTCTAATTTTAAAGTTTCAATATGTTTGAAGTTTTCGAACCCAAAAAAGCTTTTTTCGGAAAGAAGTAAAAAAATGGTGCTGTCATTCTCGCGTAATTATTTTCAAATTATTAGATGTTGGCGGGCTAAAAAATTTAAGGGGCATTAATCTGGTTGTTTTACACTGGAATCTGGTCTAATTTTAAATTTTTCAATATGTTTGAAGTTTTCAGAACCCCAAAAACGCTTTTATCTCAGGAAAGAAGTAAAAAAATGGATGATGCTCATTCTGCTGTACATTCAGTTTTAAACATTTTTAGTGTTGGCAGGTTTGAAATGTTAAGGGATTATTCTGGTTGTTTTACATGGAATTGGTCAAATTTCTTTTTTCAAATGTTTGAAGTTTTCAGAAGCCAAAAAACGCTTTATCTCAGGAAAGAAGTGAAAAATGGTGCGCTCATTCTACCCTTACATTAAAATTTTCACATTTTAGAGGGTTGGCAGAAAAATGCTAAGAGCCTTATATCGGGTTGTTTTCACGGGGAATTGGTCTAATTTTAAAGTTTCAAATTTTTAAAGTTTTCAAAAGCAAAAAACCTTTATCTCAGCGAAAAAGTAAAAAAATGGATAAAGCTCTTTTCCGTGTCATTCAGTTTTTTCATTATTAGATGTTGGAGGCTGCAAAATTGCTAAGAGGCATATATTGGTTGTTTTACAGGGGAAATTGGGTCAATTTTCAAGTTTCAATATTTTTGAAGTTTTCAGAAGAAAAAAAAGCTTTTCTGCGAAAGAAGTGAAAATGGATGATGCTCATTTCAGCTTACTTGTTTTACTTATTAGATGTTGGCAGGCTGCAAAATGCAAAGGCATTATATTGGTTGTTTTTCAATGGAATTGGTCTTTTTTCAAGTTTCAATTTTTTTAAAGTTTTCAGACCCAAAAAACGCTTTTCTCGCGAAAGAAGTAAAAAAAGGGGATGATGCTCATTCTCAGCTGTACATTCGTTTTCATCATTATTAGATGTTGGGCAGGCTGCAAAATGCTAAGAGGCTTTATCGGTTGTTTACACGGAATTAGGTCTAATTTTCAAGTTTTTAAATATGTTTGAAGTTTTCAGAACCCAAAAACGCTTTTATCTCAGCGAAAGAAGTGAAAAAGGGGATAATGTCATTTCGCTGTACATTCAGTTTTCAAATTTTTAGATTTTGGCGGCTGAAAAATGCTAAGAGGCATTATTCTGGTGTTTTAACTGGAATTGGTTAATTTTTCAAGTTTAAATTTGTTTGAAGTTTTCAGAACCCAAAAAAAGCTTTATCTGCAAAGAAGTGAAAAATGGATGGGACCCCCCCCCCCCCCCCCCCCCCCCCCCCCCCCCCCCCCCCCCCCCCCCCCCCCCCCCCCCCCCCCCCCCCCCCCCCCCCCCCCCCCCCCCCCCCCCCCCCCCCCCCCCCCCCCCCCCCCCCCCCCCCCCCCCCCCCCCCCCCCCCCCCCCCCCCCCCCCCCCCCCCCCCCCCCCCCCCCCCCCTTTTTTTTTTTTTTTTTTTTTTTTTTTTTTTTTTTTTTTTTTTTTTTTTTTTTTTTTTTTTTTTTTTTTTTTTTTTTTTTTTTTTTTTTTTTTTTTTTTTTTTTTTTTTTTTTTTTTTTTTTTTTTTTTTTTTTTTTTTTTTTTTTTTTTTTTTTTTTTTTTTTTTTTTTTTTTTTTTTTTTTTTTTTTTTTTTTTTTTTTTTTTTTTTTTTTTTTTTTTTTTTTTTTTTTTTTTTTTTTTTTTTTTTTTTTTTTTTTTTTTTTTTTTTTTTTTTTTTTTTTTTTTTTTTTTTTTTTTTTTTTTTTTTTTTTTTTTTTTTTTTTTTTTTTTTTTTTTTTTTTTTTTTTTTTTTTTTTTTTTTTTTTTTTTTTTTTTTTTTTTTTTTTTTTTTTTTTTTTTTTTTTTTTTTTTTTTTTTTTTTTTTTTTTTTACAGGGAAATTGGGTTTAAATTTCAAGTTTCAAATGTTTAAGTTTTCAGAACCCAAAAAAAAACGCTTTATCTCAGCGAAAGAAGTGAAAAATGGATATGTCATTCTCAGCTGAATTTCGTTTTCACTTATTGTGTTGGGGGTGCAAAATGTAAAGGATTATATCTGGTTGTTTTACACGGGAATTGGTCTTTTTTTAAAGTTTCAAATTTTTTTGAAGTTTTCAGAAGCCAAAAAGCTTTATTTCGCAAAAAAGGAATGAAAAATGGTGTGTCATTCTCACGTACATTCGTTTCCATTTTGATGTTGGCAGGTCAAAATGCTAAGAGGCATTATATCTGGTTGTTTTACATGTTTGGTTTTAATTTTAATTTCAATATGTTTAAATTTTTTCAAAAGCCAAAAGCTTTACTCGGGAAAAGAAGGAAAAAGGATGCTGCTCTTTCTAGCTGTACATTAATTTTCAAATTATTAGATGTTGGCGGGTAAAAAATGCAAAAGAGCATTTATTGGTTGTTTTACATGGAATTTGGTCAATTTTCAATTTCAAATGTTTGAATTTTCAGAAGCCAAAAACGCTTTATTCGGGGAAAAGAAGTAAAAGGGATATCTCACTCGCTGTACTTCATTTTCACTTATTAGATGTTGGAGCTGCAAAATTTTTAAGGGGCATTATATTGGTTGTTTTACACTGGAATTGGCTATTTTAAAGTTTCAAATTTTTGAAGTTTTCAGAACCAAAAAACGCTTTATCTCAGGGGAAAAAAGAAGTGAAAAATGGATTTCTGCTCATTCTCGCTGTACATTAAATTTTCCTTATTGAGTTGGCGGCTAAAAATTTTTAAGGGCATTAAATCGGTTGTTTTAACGGGGGAATTGGTCAAATTTTAAAGTTTCAAATTTTTTGAAGTTTTCAAGACCAAAAAAACGCTTTTTTCTCGGAAAAGAGGGAAAAAATGGATGCTGCTCATTTTCAGGTACATTAAAATTTTCACTTTATTAGATGTTGGCAGCTAAAAAATGCTAAGAGCCATTATATTGGTTGTTTTACACTGGAATTGGTCTAATTTTCAAGTTCAAATGTTTAAAGTTTTTCAGAAGCCAAAAACCTTTTATCTCAGCAAAGAAGTAAAAAATGGGATGACTGCTCATTCTCAGCTGTACATTCGTTTTCACATTTTAGTGTTGCAGGCTGCAAAATTAAGGGCATTAATCTGGTTGTTTTCATGGAATTGGTCTAATTTTCAATTTCAAATGTTTGAAGTTTTCAGAAGCCAAAAACCTTTATCTCGGGGAAAAGAAGTAAAAGGGGATACTCTCCTCGGTGTACATTCATTTTCCTTTATTAGGGGTTGGGGGCGCAAAATGCTAAAGGCATTATTTTGGGGTTGTTTTACATGGAATTGGGTTTCAATTTTAAAATTTCAAATTTTGAAGTTTTCAGAAGCCAAAAACGCTTTATTCAGCAAAGAAGTGAAAAAGGATGCTGCTCATTCTCAGCTTTTACATTAAAATTTTCACATTTTGAGTTGGCGGGCTAAAAATGCTAAGGGGCTTTATATTGGTTGTTTTCCCTGGAATGGTTAATTTTCAAGTTTCAAATGTTTGAAGTTTTCAGAACCCAAAAAACGCTTTTTTCAGCGAAAAAAAGTGAAAAATGGGTTGCTATTTCAGCTGTCATTCATTTTCAAATTATTGTTTGGCGGGTAAAAAATGAAAAAAAGGGGCCTTATATCTGGTTGTTTTACATGGAATTGGTCTAATTTTCAAGTTTCAATATGTTTGAAGTTTTCAGAAGCCAAAAAGCTTTATCTCACGAAAGAAGGGGGTTTTGGACTGCTCATTCTCAGTGAAATTCAGTTTTCAAATTTTAGGTGGCGGGCTGCAAATGTAAGAGGCATTATATCTGGTTGTTTTACACGGGAAATTGGTTAATTTTCAAGTTTCAATATGTTTGAAGTTTTCAGAAGCCAAAAACGCTTTATTCAGCAAAAAGAAGTAAAAAATGGATGTTGCTCATTTCAGTGTACTTTCATTTTCACATTATTAGATTTTGGCGGGCCAAAATGTAAGGGATTTATCTGGTTTTTTTACACTGGAATTGGTTAATTTTTCAAGTTTCAAATGTTTGAAGTTTTCAAAAACCCAAAAAGTTTTCTGGGGAAAAAGAAGTAAAAAGGGATTCTCTCACTCGCTTGTACATTCAATTTTCAGCTTATTAGATGTTGGCAGCTCCCAAAATGCAAAAAGGGGCATTATATCTGGTTGTTTTACACGGGAATTGGTTTTTTCAATTTTAAAATGTTTAAAAGTTTTCAGAAGCCAAAAACCTTTATCTCAGGAAAGAAGTGAAAAATGGATGCTGTCTTTCAGCTGTACATTCATTTTCCATTATTAGATGTTGGCGGGCTCCAAATGAAAAGGGGCCCATTATACTGGTTGTTTTACACGGGAATTTTTTTAAATTTTCGTTTCAATTTGTTTTAAAGTTTTCAGAACCCAAAAAAAACGCTTTATCTCAGCGAAAGAAGTGAAAAAGGGATGCTGCTCTTCTCGGGTTACATTAAATTTTAAAACTTATTAGATTTTGGGCAGCTCCCAAAATGCAAAGGCCTTAATTTTTGGTTGTTTTACACTGGAATCTGGCAAATTTTTTAAAGTTTAAAATTTGTTTAAAAGTTTCAAAAAGGGCCAAAAAAACGCTTTATCTCAGCGAAAAAGTGGAAAAATGGAGTGCTCATTCTCAGCTGTACATTCTTTTAAACATTATTAGATGTTGGGGGCTAAAAATGTAGGGGCTTATTCTGGTTTTTTACACGGAAATTGGTTAATTTTCAAGTTTCAAATTTTTGAAGTTTTCAGAAGCCAAAAAACGTTTATCTCAGGAAAAGAAGTAAAAAGGGGATTTCCCTTTCGCTGTAATTAAATTTTCAGCATTTTTAGATTTTGGCAGGCTCCAAAATGCTAAGGGGCATTATATTGGTTGTTTTACACTGGAATTGGTTTAAAATTTTAAATTTTTAAAATGTTTGAATTTTTCAGAAGCCAAAAACCTTTATCTCAGCGAAAAAGAAGTGAAAAATGGTGCCCTGCTCATTTCAGCTGTAATTCAGTTTTACTTTTAGATGTTGGGGGTTGCAAATGCTAAGAGGCATTATATTGGTTGTTTTACACTGGAATTAGGTCTAATTTTAAAAGTTTCAAATGTTTGAAGTTTTCAGAACCCAAAAAAAGCTTTATCTAGCGAAAAAAAGTGAAAAAATGGATGAGCTTCTTCTAGCGTCTTTCAGTTTTCACTTTTTTGATTTTGGGCAGGCTGAAAAAATCTAAAAGGCATTATATCTGGTTGTTTTCCTGGAATTGGTTAATTTTCAAGTTTAAATTTTTGTTTGAAGTTTTCAAAAAGCCAAAAAACGCTTTATCTCGCAAAGAAGTGAAAAATGGATATGCTCATTCTAGCTGTACATTCAGTTTTATCTTTTTGATGTTGGCAGGCGAAAAAAAAAAAAAAAAAAAAAAAAACAAAAAAAAAAAAAAAAAAAAAAAAAAAAAAAAAAAAAAAAAAAAAAAAAAAAATGCTAAGAGCATTATATCGGGTTTGTTTTACACTGGAATTGGTTAATTTTAAAGTTTCAATATGTTGAAGTTTTCAGAAGCCAAAAACGTTACTCGCGAAAAAAGTGAAAAAGGATGATGCTATTCTCAGTGTCATTCTTTAAACTTATTAGTGTTGGCGGGCTCAAAATGAAGGGGATATATTGGTTTTTATTTTTTTCACTGGAATCTGGTCAAATTTTAAGTTTCAATATGTTTGAAAAAGTTTTAGAAGCCAAAAACGCTTTATCTCGCGAAAGAAGTAAAAAAGGAGATGCCCATTCTCAGTGTACATTCAGTTTCAACATTATTAGATTTTGGCGGGCTGCAAATGTAAAAGGGGATTTATCTGTTGTTTTAACTGGAATTGGTTAATTTTCAAGTTTTCAAATGTTGAAGTTTCAGAACCCAAAAACGTTTTATCTCAGGGGAAAGAAGTGAAAAAAAGGTTTTCTGTCATTCCAGTGACATTCATTTTCACATTATTTTTGTTGGCAGCCCAAAATGCAAAGGGCCCATTTATTGGTTTTTTTACACGGGAAATTTAGGTCAAATTTTTTAAAGTTTCAAATGTTTAAAGTTTTCAGAACCCAAAAACCTTTATCTAGCAAAAGAAGTAAAAAATGGATGCTGTATTCTCGTTTACTTTTCATTTTCCATTATTGATGTTGGAGCTAAAAAATGTAAGGGGGCTTATATCTGGTTGTTTTAACGGGAAATTTGGTCAAATTTTTCAAGTTTCATATTTTTGAAGTTTTCAGAAGCCAAAAAAGCTTTTTTCTCAGCGAAAGAAGTGAAAAAGGATGGATTTTCCATTCTCAGCGTACTTTCTTTTTTAAACATTTTAGATGTTGGCAGGCGCAAAATGTTTAAGAGGCATTATATTGGTTGTTTTAATGGAATTGGTTAATTTTCAATTTCAAATGTTTGAAGTTTTCAAAAAGCCAAAAAGCTTTATCTCAGGAAAAAGAAGTAAAAAAGGGAAATTCTTTCGTGTACATTCATTTTCACTTATTAGATGTTGGCAGGCTGAAAAATGCTAAGAGGCATTTATCTGGTTTTTTTTACACGGAATTGGTTAATTTTCAAGTTTCATATGTTTGAAGTTTTCAGAAGCCAAAAAACGCTTTTATCTCGGCGAAAGAAGTAAAAAAGGGGATGACTGCTCATTCTCAGCTGTACATTCAGTTTTCATCTTTATTAGATGTTGGCAGGCTGCAAAATTTTTTAAGAGGCATTATATCTGGTTGTTTTACACTGGAATTGGTCTAATTTTCAAGTTTAAATATGTTTGAAGTTTTCAGAAGCCAAAAACGCTTTATCTCAGCGAAAGAAGTGAAAAATGGATGATGTCATTCTCAGCTGTACTTTTCATTTTAAACATTATTAGATGTTGGCAGGCTGCAAAATGCTAAGGGGCATTATATCTGGTTGTTTTACACCTGGAATTGGTCTAATTTTCAAGTTTCAATATGTTTGAAGTTTTCAGAAGCCAAAAACGCTTTACTAGCAAAAAGAAGTGAAAAAGGATGATGCTCTTTCTCAGCTGACATTCATTTTAAAACATTATTAGATGTTGGCGGGCTTTCCAAAATTTTTAAGGGGCATTTATCTGGTTGTTTTCACGGAAATTGGTCAAATTTTTTCAAGTTTCAATTTTTGAATTTTTTCGAAAAAAAAAAGCTTTTTTCAGGAAAAAAAGTAAAAAAAGGATGTCTCCTTCTAGCTGTACATTCATTTTCCCGATTATTAGATTTGGAGCTCAAAATGCTAAGACATTTATTGGTTGTTTTAACTGGAATTGGGTTTAAATTTTAAAAGTTTCAAATGTTTGGGGTTTTCAGAACCCAAAAAACCTTTATTAGCGAAAGAAGTGAAAAATGGTTTGCTCTTTCTCAGCTGTACATTCATTTTCACTTTTTAGATGTTGGGGGGGCTCAAAATGCAAAAGAGGCATTATTTTGGGTTGTTTTACACTGGAATTGGTCAAATTTTTCAAGTTTCAATTGTTGAAGTTTTCAGAACCCAAAAAACGCTTTATTCAGCGAAAGAAGGGAAAAATGGATGACTGCTCATTCTCAGCTGTAATTCGTTTTAAACTTTATTAGATTTTGGCAGGCTGAAAAATGTTAAAGGCATTATATCTGGTTGTTTTACCGGGAATTAGGTCTAATTTCAAGTTTAAATATTTTTAAAAGTTTTCGAAGCAAAAAAAGCTTTATTCAGCAAAAGAAGTAAAAAAATGGATGATGCTATTCTCAGTTTAATTCAGTTTTCAATTATTAGATGTTGGCAGGCTGAAAAATCTAAGAGGCATTATTTGGTTTTTTTTACATGGAATTGGTCAAATTTTTCAATTTAAATTTTTAAAGTTTTCAGAACCCAAAAAAAGCTTTATTCGGGGAAAGAAGTAAAAGGGATATTTTTCCTTTCAGCTGTCATTCATTTTCCATTTTTGTGTTGGCAGGTGAAAAATGCAAGGGCATTATATCGGGTTGTTTTTCACTGGAATTGGTTTTTTTTCAAGTTTCAAATGTTTAAATTTTTCAAACCCCAAAAACGTTTATTCAGCGAAAGAAGTGAAAAATGGTGTTGTCATTCTCAGCTGTACATTAAATTTTACTTTTTAGATTTTGGAAAACCCCAAAAATGAAAAGAGCCTTTTATCTGTTGTTTTACACGGGAAATTGGTCTAATTTTCAAGTTTCAATATGTTGAAGTTTTCAGAACCCAAAAAAACCTTTATTCACGAAAGAAGTGAAAAATGGATGATGCTCATTCTCAGTGTACATTCAGTTTTCTTTATTAGTGTTGGCGGCTGAAAAATGTAAGAGGCATTATATTGGTTGTTTTACATGGAATTGGTTTAAATTTTTCAATTTAAAAGTTTGAAGTTTTCAGAAGAAAAAAACCTTTTATCTCGGGGAAAAAAGTAAAAAGGGATTTCCTACTCAGTGTACTTAAATTTCACATTATTGATTTTGGGCGGGCTAAAAATGTAAGACCCCATTATTTGGGTTTTGTTTTACACTGGAATTGGTTTAAATTTTTTCAAGTTTCAAATGTTTAAAAGTTTTCGAACCCAAAAAACCTTTATTCAGCGAAAGAAGTGAAAAAATGGATGTGTTTTTTTCCAGCTGTACATTCTTTTTTCACTTTATTGATGTTGGCAGCTCCAAAGCTAAGAGATTATATTGGTTGTTTTACACGGGGAATTGGTCAAATTTTCAAGTTTCAAATGTTTAAGTTTTCAGAAGCCAAAAACGCTTTATTCAGCGAAAGAAGTGAAAAAGGAGTCCCTCATTTTTCGTGTACATTCTTTTTCACATTATTAGTGTTGGCAGCTGCAAAATGCAAGGGGCAAATATTGGTTGTTTTAACGGAAATTAGGTCTAATTTCAAGTTTCAAATGTTTGAAGTTTTCAGAACCCAAAAAGCTTTATCTAGCAAAAGAAGTGAAAAATGGTGTTGCTCATTCTCGCTGTACATTCATTTTTCCTTATTGTTTTTAAAGTAAAAATCTAAGGCCATTATATCTGGTTGTTTTACATGGAATCGGGTCTAATTTTCAAGTTTCAAATTTTTTGAAGTTTTCAGAACCCAAAAACGCTTTATTCAGCAAAAAGAAGTGAAAAATGGATGACTGTCATTCTCACTGTAATCGTTTTCACATTATTAGATGTTGGCAGGCGGAAAAATTTGTAAGGGGCTTATTTGGGTTTTTTTACACTGGAATTTGGTCTAATTTTCAATTTTCAATATGTTTGAATTTTTCAGAAGCAAAAACGCTTTATCTAGGAAAGAAGTGAAAAATGGATGTGCTCATTTCAGCTGTCATTTTTTTTAAAATTATTAGATTTTGGAGGCTCAAAATGCAAGAGCATTATTTTGGTTTTTTTTACATGGAATTGGTCAAATTTTTAAAATTTCAATTTGTTTGAGTTTTTCAAAACCCAAAAAAGGGCCTTTTCTCAGCAAAAAAGTAAAAAAGGATATTCTTCTCAGCTGTACTTAAAATTTTCCCAAAATATTAGATTTTGGGCGGGCTCAAAATGCTAAGAGCCATTTATCTGGTTTTTTTTTACAGGGGGAATTAGGTTAATTTTAAATTTTTCAAATTTTTGAATTTTCAGAACCCAAAAACGTTTTATCTCCGAAAAAAAGTAAAAGGGAAATTCTCACTCGCTACATTAAAATTTTAATTATTAGATTTTGGCGGCTAAAAAATGCTAAGAGGTTATATCGGGTTTGTTTTAACGGGAAATTGGTCTAATTTTAAAGTTTCAAATTTTTTAAAGTTTTCAAAAACCCAAAAAAACGCTTTATCTCAGCAAAAGAAGTGAAAAATGGATGAGTCATTTCAGTTTTTACATTCTTTTTCCCAAATTTTAGATTTGGCAGGCGAAAAATTTTTTTGAGGCATTATTTTGGGTTGTTTTACACGGGAATTGGTCTAATTTTTCAAGTTTAATATGTTAAAGTTTTCAGAACCCAAAAAAGCTTTATTGGAAAGAGTAAAAAATGGTGCTGCTCATTCTAGTTTACATTCTTTTCACTTATTGGGTTTTGGCGGGCTAAAAAATCAAAGGGGCATTATATCGGTTGTTTTCCCGGAATTTTTAAATTTTTTCAATTTTCAATATGTTTGAAGTTTTCAAAAGCCAAAAACGCTTTATTCAGCGAAAGAAGTAAAAAATGGATGTGCTATTCTCAGCTGTACATTAATTTCACATTATTAGATGTTGGAAGCTAAAATTTAAAGGCATTTATCTGGTTTTTTTACATGGAAATTGGTCAAATTTTTTCAAGTTTCAATATGTTTGAATTTTCAGAACCCCAAAAAAAACGTTTATTGGGGAAAAAAAGTGAAAAATGGGTGCTCTTCTCGGGTTACATTCATTTTCACATTTTTAGAGTTGGCGGGTAAAATGCTAAGGGGCATTATATCTGGTTGTTTTACATGGAATTGGTCAATTTTCAAGTTTAAATTTGTTTGAAGTTTTTTCAGAAGAAAAAAACGCTTTATTCAGCGAAAGAAGTGAAAAAGGGATGCTGCTCATTCTCAGCTGTAATTGTTTTAAACTTATTAGTGTTGGCAGGCGAAAAGTAAGGGGTTTATCGGGTTTGTTTTAAAAAGGAATCTGGTCAAATTTTTTAAAGTTTCAATATGTTTGAAGTTTTCAAAACCCAAAACGCTTTTTCGGAAGAAAATGAAAAATGGATGACTGCTCATTCTCGCTGTACTTCAGTTTTCAACATTATTAGATTTTGGGAGGCTGCAAAATGTTAAGAGGCATTTTTATCTGGTTGTTTTACACTGGAATCGGGTTTCTAATTTCAAGTTTCAATATGTTTGAAGTTTTTCAGAAGCCAAAAAGCTTTATCTCAGCGGAAAGAAGTGAAAAATGGATGCTGCTCATTCTCAGTGTACATTCAGTTTTCATCATTATTAGATGTTGGACAGCTGCAAAATGCTAAGAGGCATTATATCTGGTTGTTTTACACTGGAATTGGTCTAATTTTCAAGTTTCAATATGTTTGAGTTTTCAGAAGCCAAAAACGCTTTATCTCGGGCGAAAGAAGTGAAAAATGGAGACTGCTCATTCTCAGCTGTACATTCAGTTTTCAACATTATTAGATGTTGGCAGGCTGCAAAATGCTAAGAGGCATTTATATCTGGTTGTTTTACACTGGAATCTGGTCTAATTTTCAAGTTTCAATATGTTTGAAGTTTTCAGAAGCCAAAAACGCTTTATCTCAGCGAAAGAAGTGAAAAATGGATGACTGCTCATTCTCAGCTGTACATTCAGTTTTCACATTATTAGATGTTGGCAGGCTGCAAAATGCTAAGAGGCATTATATCTGGTTGTTTTACACTGGAATCTGGTTAATTTTAAGTTTCAATATGTTTGAAGTTTTTCAGAAGCCAAAAAAACGCTTTTATCTCAGGGAAAGAAGTGAAAAAATGGATGTCTGTCATTCTCAGCTGTACATTCAGTTTTCAACATTATTAGATGTTGGCAGGCTGCAAAATGTAAGAGGCATTATATCTGGTTGTTTTACACTGGAATTGGTCAAATTTTTCAAGTTTCAATATGTTTGAATTTTTTCAGAAGCCAAAAACGCTTTATCTCAGGGAAAGAAGTGAAAAATGGATGCTGCTCATTCTCAGCTGTACATTCATTTTCAATTTTTTTTTTTTTTTTTTTTTTTTTTTTTTTTTTTTTTTTTTTTTTTTTTTTTTTTTTTTTTTTTTTTTTTTTTTTTTTTTTTTTTTTTTTTTTTTTTTTTTTTTTTTTTTTTTTTTTTTTTTTTTTTTTTTTTTTTTTTTTTTTTTTTTTTTTTTTTTTTTTTTTTTTTTTTTTTTTTTTTTTTTTTTTTTTTTTTTTTTTTTTTTTTTTTTTTTTTTTTTTTTTTTTTTTTTTTTTTTTTTTTTTTTTTTTTTTTTTTTTTTTTTTTTTTTTTTTTTTTTTTTTTTTTTTTTTTTTTTTTTTTTTTTTTTTTTTTTTTTTTTTTTTTTTTTTTTTTTTTTTTTTTTTTTTTTTTTTTTTTTTTTTTTTTTTTTTTTTTTTTTTTTTTTTTTTTTTTTTTTTTTTTTTTTTTTTTTTTTTTTTTTTTTTTTTTTTTTTTTTTTTTTTTTTTTTTTTTTTTTTTTTTTTTTTTTTTTTTTTTTTTTTTTTTTTTTTTTTTTTTTTTTTTTTTTTTTTTTTTTTTTTTTTTTTTTTTTTTTTTTTTTTTTTTTTTTTTTTTTTTTTTTTTTTTTTTTTTTTTTTTTTTTTTTTTTTTTTTTTTTTTTTTTTTTTTTTTTTTTTTTTTTTTTTTTTTTTTTTTTTTTTTTTTTTTTTTTTTTTTTTTTTTTTTTTTTTTTTTTTTTTTTTTTTTTTTTTTTTTTTTTTTTTTTTTTTTTTTTTTTTTTTTTTTTTTTTTTTTTTTTTTTTTTTTTTTTTTTTTTTTTTTTTTTTTTTTTTTTTTTTTTTTTTTTTTAAAAAAAAAAAAAAAAAAAAAAAAAAAAAAAAAAAAAAAAAAAAAAAAAAAAAAAAAAAAAAAAAAAAAAAAAAAAAAAAAAAAAAAAAAAAAAAAAAAAAAAAAAAAAAAAAAAAAAAAAAAAAAAAAAAAAAAAAAAAAAAAAAAAAAAAAAAAAAAAAAAAAAAAAAAAAAAAAAAAAAAAAAAAAAAAAAAAAAAAAAAAAAAAAAAAAAAAAAAAAAAAAAAAAAAAAAAAAAAAAAAAAAAAAAAAAAAAAAAAAAAAAAAAAAAAAAAAAAAAAAAAAAAAAAAAAAAAAAAAAAAAAAAAAAAAAAAAAAAAAAAAAAAAAAAAAAAAAAAAAAAAAAAAAAAAAAAAAAAAAAAAAAAAAAAAAAAAAAAAAAAAAAAAAAAAAAAAAAAAAAAAAAAAAAAAAAAAAAAAAAAAAAAAAAAAAAAAAAAAAAAAAAAAAAAAAAAAAAAAAAAAAAAAAAAAAAAAAAAAAAAAAAAAAAAAAAAAAAAAAAAAAAAAAAAAAAAAAAAAAAAAAAAAAAAAAAAAAAAAAAAAAAAAAAAAAAAAAAAAAAAAAAAAAAAAAAAAAAAAAAAAAAAAAAAAAAAAAAAAAAAAAAAAAAAAAAAAAAAAAAAAAAAAAAAAAAAAAAAAAAAAAAAAAAAAAAAAAAAAAAAAAAAAAAAAAAAAAATTTTTCCAGCGAAAAAAAAAATGGGATTTTTTGTGTTTTCTTTTTTCCAATTTTAGATTTAGGTAAAAATTTTAAAAGGCAATAGGTTTTTTCACGGAATTTTTAATTTTAAGTTTAAATTGTTTGAATTTTCGGGCCAAAAAAAGTTTTCTAGGGAAAAATTTTAAAAATTATACTGTTTTAAACCTTTTGAAATTCTTTTTCAAATTTTAGTTTGGGGGGCTAAAATCAAGGGAATTTTTGTTTTACGGAATTGGTTTAATTTTAATTTAATTTTTGAAGTTTTCAAAACCCAAAAAAAATTTTTACAAAAGGGAAAATGGTACTTCATTTCACTGTAATTCAGAAAAAACTTATTAGAGGGGGGAAAAAAAAAAGGGCATTTACGGGTTGTTTTACATAATTGGGGGTTTTTTTTTCAAGAAATATTTTGAATTTTAAACCAAAAAAGTTTTTCAAAAGGTAAAATGGGTTTGTTTTCGGGAAAACTTTTTTTTAAGGGAAAACAAAAAGTGGGCATTTAGGTTTTTTACATATTTGGTTTTTAAATTTTTAAAAATTTTTTTAATTTTTTAAAGAAAAAAGTTTATTCAGGAAAAAAGTGAAAAAATAGCTTTTTTCTCAGCGACTATTTTAACTTTTTTGGGTTCATTTTAAAAATTTTAAGGGTTTTTTGGGGTTTTTTACATTTTTTTTGGTTTTTTCTTTTTAATTTTTTAAGTTTCAAAAAAAGTTTTCCCAGCAAAAAGTAAAAAGGGAGGGTTTTTGTGTCATTCATTTTAAAATTTTAATTTAGCTTGGGGCCCAAAATTTTTTTTTTTTTCCCCCCCCCCCAAATTTTGTTTAAATGTTTAATTTTAAAACAAAAATTTTTTAAGGGGGAAGGAAAAAGGGATTTTCAAAAGGAAAAAATTTTTTCCCCTTTTATTAATGGTTTAAAAGTGGGGCAATTTTTTGGGTTTTAACGGGTTTTGGTTTTTTAGTTTAATTTTTTTAAAAGTTTTTTTCAGAAAAAAAAAGCTTTATCTCAGCAAAAAAGAAGTAAAAAAATTTGGGACTGTCATTCTCAGTGTACATTCAGTTTTCAACATTATTAGATGTTGGCAGGCTTGCAAAATGCTAAGAGGCATTATATCTGGTTGTTTTACACTGGAATCTGGTCTAATTTTCAAGTTTCAATATGTTTGAATTTTTTCAGAAGCCAAAAAAACGCTTTATCCCCAGCGAAAGAAAGTGAAAAATGGTGACTGCTCATTCTCAGCTGTACATTCATTTCAACATTATTAGATGTTGGCAGGCTGCAAATGCTAAGAGGATTATATTGGTTGTTTTACATTTGGTTTTGGTTAATTTTCAAGTTTCAAATGTTTGAAGTTTTCAGAAGCCAAAACGCTTTATCTCAGCGAAAGAAGTGAAAAAGGGTTTGACTCCCTCATCTCAGCTGTACATTAAATTTTAAACATTATTAGATGTTGGGCAGGCTGCAAAATGCTAAGGGGCATTATATCTGGTTGTTTTACATGGAATTGGTCTAATTTTCAAGTTTCAAATGTTTGAAGTTTTCAGAAGCCAAAAAACGCTTTATCTCAGCGAAAGAAGGTGAAAAATGGATGTCTGTCATTCTCAGCTGTAATTAAATTTTCAGCATTATTAGATGTTGGCAGCTCCAAAATGCTAAGAGCCATTTATATCTGGTTGTTTTACACTGGAATTAGGTCTAATTTCAAGTTTCAAATGTTTGAAGTTTTCAGAAGCCAAAAACGCTTTATCTCAGCGAAAGAAGTGAAAAATGGATGACTGTCATTCTCAGCTGTACATTAAATTTTTCACATTATTAGATGTTGGCAGGCTGCAAAATGCTAAGGGGCATTAATATCTGGTTGTTTTACACGGGAAATTTGGTCTAATTTTCAAGTTTCAAATTTTTTGAAGTTTTCAGAAGCCAAAAAACGCTTTATCTCAGCGAAAGAAGTGAAAAATGGATTATGCTCATCTCAGCTGTACATTCATTTTCAATTATTAGATGTTGGCAGGCTGCAAAATGCTAAAGAGGCATTATATCTGGTTGTTTTACACTGGAATTAGGTCTAATTTTCAAGTTTCAATATGTTTGAAGTTTTCAGAACCCAAAAACGCTTTATCTCAGCGAAAGAAGTGAAAAATGGATGACTGCTATTCTCAGATGTACATTCAGTTTTCAACATTATTAGATTTTTGGCGGGCCCTGCAAAATGCTAAGAGCATTTATCTGGTTGTTTTACACTGGAATTAGGTTTAATTTTCAAGTTTCAATATGTTTGAAGTTTTCAGAAGCAAAAAACGCTTTATCTAAGCGAAAAGAAGTGAAAAATGGATTGACTGCTCATTCTCAGCTGTACATTCAGTTTTCAACATTATTAGATGTTGGCAGGCTGCAAAATGCTAAGAGGGCATTTATCTGGTTGTTTTACACTGGAATTGGTCTAATTTTAAATTTTTAATATGTTTGAAGTTTTCAGAAGCCAAAAAAACCTTTACCCGCGAAAGAAGTGAAAAAGGGATGATGCTCATTCTAGTGTAATTCAGTTTTAAATTTTATTAGATTTTGGGAGGCTGAAAAAGCTAAAGGCATTATATTGGTTGTTTTACACTGGTTTTGGTCAAATTTTTCAAGTTTCAATTGTTTAAAGTTTTCAGAAGCCAAAAACGTTTTTTCAGGGGAAAGAAGTGAAAAGGTGGACTGCTCATTTCAGCTGTACATTCAGTTTTCAACATTTTTAGTTTTGGGGAGGCTGAAAAATGCTAGAGGCTTATTTTGGGTTTGTTTTAAAATGGAATTGGTTAATTTTAAGTTTCAAATTTTTGAAGTTTTCAAAAGCAAAAAGCTTTATTTCAGCGAAAGAAGGAAAAAAGGATGTCTGTTTTCTCAGTGTACATTCAATTTTTCGTTATTGATTTTGGACAGCTCAAAATGTAAGAGCCATTAATCTGGTTGTTTTACAGGGGAATTTGGGTTAATTTTAAAATTTAAATGTTGAATTTTTCAGAACCCAAAAAATTTTACTCAGCGAAAGAAGTAAAAAAATGGAGAGCCATTCTCGCTGTAATTCAGTTTTCACATTATGAGTTGGGCGGGAAATTGAGGCATATATTGGTTTTTTTTACACGGTTTAAAGGTTTTTTTTAAAGTTAATTTTTGGTTTTTTCGAGCAAAAACGCTTTTTAGCGGGGAAAAAAAGGTGGTTTGGACGCAACAAAGTTTTTGGCCCCCGTGAGGTTTTTGGTTGTTTTAACTTCCTAATTTTAAATTTTCAATTTTTTGAAGTTTTCGAACCAAAAACGCTTTATCTCAGCGAAAGAAGTGAAAAATGGATGTGCTCATTCTCAGCTGTACATTCGTTTTCACTTTTATTAGATTTGGCGGGCTGAAAAATGAAAAGAGGCATTTATCTGGTTGTTTTACACTGGAATTGGTCTAATTTTCAAGTTTCAAATTTTTGAAGTTTCAGAACCCAAAAAAAAGTTTATCTCAGGAAAGAAGTGAAAAATGGAGCTGCTCATTCTCGCTGTAATTCTTTTAAAATTTTTGTGTTGGGCTGCAAAATCTAAGAGGCATTATATCTGGTTGTTTTCCCGGGAAATTTTTCAATTTTCAAGTTTCAAAGTTTAAATTTTTTAGAAGCCAAAAGCTTTATCTCAGCGAAAGAAGTGAAAAATTGGCCAT
>JAVYJU010000078.1:0-22773 GCA_033032245.1 Poecilia picta | reverse complement strand
TAAATTTGAACGCTGAAAAAGGCAAAAACCCCATTTTTCACTTTTTTGGGCCCTGAGAAAAAGGGGTTTTTGGCTTCTGAAAACTTCAAACATTTTAAAATTGAAAATTGACCTGTTTCCCAGTTTAAAACAACCAGAAAAATGCTTTCCCAGCATTTTCCAGCTCCCCCAACATCAAAAAAGGGTTGAAATTGATTGTACAGTTTGAAATGAGCAGACACCCCTTTTCACTTTTTTGGCTGGGGAAAAAGGGGGTTTTTTTTGGCTTCTAAAAAATTTTAAACATTTTAAAACTTGAAAATTAGACCGGGTTTCCCTTTTTTCAAAAAACCGGGAATAATGCATCCCCGCATTTTCCCCCCTTGGCCAAAACCATCAAAAAAAGGTTTTGAAAATTAATTGTTAGCTGAGAATAGCAGAATTTTTTTTTCACTTATTTGGCTGAGAAAAAGCTTTTTTGGGGCTTCTAAAAATTTCCCAAACATATTGAAATTTTAAAATTAGTTTTGGTTTCCAGTTTAAAACAACCAGATATAATGTTTCAGCTTTTTACCCTGCCAACATCTAAAATGTTGAAAATTAAATTGTAAAAGCTGGGAATGAGCGACACCCTTTTTTTCCCACTTATTTGGCTGGGTTTAAACCCGGTTTTTGGCTTTGAAAACTTAAAAACATATTGAAATTGAAAATTAAAACCTGATTCCAGTTTCAAAAACCCAGTTTTTAACTAATTTTTTGGCATCTCAGCTTTTTCCCAAACCTTTCCCAAAATTTCTAAAAAGGTTAAAAATTTTGTTGTACGTGAGAATGAGCAGACATCCATTTTCCACTTTTTTGGTTTGAGTTAAAGGGGTTTTTGGCTTCTGAAAATTAAAAACTTTTTAATTGAAAATTAAAACTGATTCAGTTTCAAACAACCGTTTATAATGATCTCAGCTTTTTCCACCCCTGCAACTTTCTAAAAAGGTTGAAATTGATTGTAAGCTGAAAATGAGCGGGACACCCATTTTACTTATTTGGCTGAGAAAAAGGGTTTTTTTGGCCCTTCGGGAAAACTTCAAACATATTGAAATTTTAAATTTTAGCCCTGTTCAGTTTCAAACAACCGGGGATATAATGCTTTCTTGCATTTTGGAGCTGCCCAACATTTTAATAATGCTGAAAATTAAAAGTACGGGCTGAGAATGACCCGCACCCATTTCTACTTTTTGGCTGAGTTTAAAGCTTTTTTGGGCTTCTAAAAACTTCAAAAATTTTGAAAATTTTAAAAAAATTAAAACCGTTTCCCGGGTTTCAAAAACCAGATTTAATGATTCAGCATTTTCCCCCTGCCAAAAATCTAAAAAGGGTTTTTGAAAATTGATTTTAAGTGAGAATGGCGGGGAATCTATTTTTCCCCTTATTTGGCTGAGTAAAGCTTTTTTTGGGCTTTGAAAATTTTCAAACATATTGAAAATTTTAAAATTTAAAACCTGTTTCCCAAAGTTTCAAACAACCAGATATAATGCTTCTTGCTTTTTTAACCCCCTCCAAATCTAAAAAGGTTAAAAAAATTAAATTTTTAAAAGCTGAAAAAAAGGCAAAACACCCTTTTTTTCCCCTTATTTGGCTGAGTTTCCGGCTTTTTTGGGTTCTGAAACTTAAAACCCCTATTGAAACTTGAAAATTAGCCCCGGGTTTCCAGTTTAAAAACAACCAGTTAATGCATCCCCAGCATTTTCCACCCTGCCAACATTTTAAAAAAGGTTTTAAAAAAATTGTTTGTAAGTTGAAAATTGAGCAGACATCATTTTTCATTTTATTTGGTTGAAAAAGGTTTTGGTTTTGGCTTCTAAAAACCTTCAAACATTTTGGAATTTTAAAAATTTAAAGCCCTGATTCCAGTTTAAAACCCCCCCGTTTTTATGCTCCCCAGCATTTTCCAGCCTGCCAACATTAAAAAGGGTTTGGAAAATTGTTGTAAAAGTGAGAAGGGAGCAGACCCCCATTTCTCACTTTTTTGGGCTGAGAAAACGTTTTTGGCTTCTAAAAAACTTAAAACATATTAAAAATTTTAAAATTAGACATTTTCCAGTTTCAACAACCAGTTTTAATGCATTTTGCATTTTAGTGCCAACATCTAAAAGGTTTAAAAAATTTGGGAATGCCCAGCTGAGAATGAGAGACCCCCTTTTTTTCACTTATTTGGCTGAGATAAAGCTTTTTTTGGCTTCTGAAAACCTTCAAACTTTATTGAAAATTTTAAAATTAGCCCTTGATTCCATTTCAAAAAACCGATATAATGCATCTTGCTTTTTTGGGGCTGCCAACCATCTAAAAGTTGAAAAATTAAATTGTAAAAGCGGGAAAATTTGAGCAAAATTTCCATTTTTCACTTTTTTTGGCTGAGATAAAGTTTTTTTTGGCTTCGGGAAAAACTTAAAAACAATTAAAAACCTTAAAAAAATTAGATTTTTTTTCCATTTTCCTTAAAAAACCCGATATAATCCCATCTCAGCTTTTTCCAGCTCCCAACTTTCAAAAAAAGGTTGAAATTAATTGAAAAGCGAAAAAGAGCGGGCCCATTTTTTTTCCCCCTTTTTTTGGCTGAGATAAAGCTTTTTTTGGCTTCTGAAAACTTCAAACATATTGAAATTTGAAAATTAGACTGATTCCATTTTCAAACCCCAGTATAATGATCTCGCTTTTTCCCAGCCTCCCAAAAATTCTAAAAAGGTTGAAAAATTGTTTGTACAGTGAAAAAGAGCAGACATCCTTTTTTAAATTATTTGGCTGAGAAAAAGGTTTTTTGGGTTTCTGAAACTTAAAAACATATGAAACTTAAAAAATTTGCCCTGTTTCCCCGTTTCAAACAACCAGATAAAATGCATCCAGCTTTTTCCCCCTCCCTTTGCCAACATCAAAAAAGGGTTTTAAAATTGATTGAAAGGGTGAGAATGACCCAGAACCCAATTTTCCCCACTTATTTGGCGGGAGGATAAAGCGTTTTTGGCTTCTAAAAAATTTTAAAAAAACTTAAAATTTAAAAATTTAGCCCTGATTAGTTTCAAAAAAACCAGATTTTAATGATTTTTGCATTTTACCCGCCCAACTTTTAAAAAAGGTTTGAAAATTAAATTGTACAGCTGGAATGAGCAGCCACCCATTTTTACTTTTTTGGGCTGGATAAAGCGTTTTTGGCTTCTGAAAATTAAAACATATTGAAACTTAAAAATTAGCCCTGTTTCCCAGTTTAAAAACAACCAGATATTTAATGCTTTTCCCTTTTCTGGGGGCTTTTTTCCCCCTGAACATCTAAAAAGGTTAAAAATTGATTTACAGCTGGGAATGAGCAGCCCTCCTTTTTCCCCACTTATTTGGTGAGAAAAAGCGTTTTTGGCTTCTAAAAAACTTCAAAATTTTTAAAATTTAAAATTAGACCTGGATTCCGTTTCAAAAAACCCGATTAAATGATTTTTAGCATTTTACCCTGCCAACATCTAAAAAGGTTGAAATTAAATTGTCAGGGGAGAATGGGGCGGGAATCTTTTTTACTTTTTTTGGCTGAGATAAGGGGTTTTTGGCTTTTAAAAATTTCCCAAACATATTGAAATTTTAAAATTAAAAGGGTTTCCCAGTTTCAAAAAAACCCAGTTATAATGAAATTTTAGCTTTTTTTGGGCTGCCAACATCAAAAAAGGTTGAAAATTAAATTTGTACATTTTTGATTTTTGAGCGAACCCATTTTCATTATTTGGCTGAGATAAAGCGTTTTTGGCTTCAAAAAACTTAAAAACATTTTTAAAATTTGAAAATTAGAAACCCCTTTGATTTCCCAGTTTCAAACAACCAGATTTTAATCCCTTTTCAGCTTTTTCCAAAACCTCCCAAAAACATCTAAAAGGTTGAAAATTGTTGTCAGCTGAGAATGAGAGACATCCTTTTTTTTCCCCCTTATTTGGCTAAATTTTTAAAAAGGGTTTTTTTGGCTTCGGGAAAATTTAAAAAACATTTTTAAATTTGAAAATTAGCCCCTGTTTTCCAGTTTCAAAAAAAACCGTTTAAAAAGCATCCCCGCATTTCCCCACCCTCCCAACCCTCTAAAAAGGTTAAAAATTTGATTGTAAGTGAGAATGAGCAAAACTCATTTTTTTTTCATTTTATTTTGGCCCCTTTGAGGGAAAAAAAGGGGTTTTTGGGTTCGGGAAAACTTCAAACATATTGAAATTTTAAAAAATTAGCCCTTTTCCCCGTTTCAAACAACCAGATATAATCCCTTCCCCGGTTTTTCAGCCTCCCAAAAATTTAAAAAAGGGTTAAAAAATTGATTGTACAGTGAAAATTGAGCAAAACACCCTTTTTTTTCACTTATTTGGCTGAGATAAAGGGGTTTTTGGCTTCTGAAAACTTCAAAAAAATTTTGGAAATTTAAAACTTGGGCCCTTGTTTTTTTTCCATTTCAAACAACCAGATATAATGCATTTTAGCTTTTTTAGTGCCAACATCTAAAAAGGTGAAAATTAAAGGTCCAGCTGAGAATGAGCGGACTTTATTTTTCACTTATTTGGCTGAGTTAAAGCGTTTTTTGGCTTCTGAAAATTTCCCAAAACAATTGAAACTTGAAAATTAGACGGGATTCCAGTTTAAAAAAACCCAGATATAATGCTTCTCAGTTTTTTCCGGGTGAAACATCAAAAAAGGTTGAAAATGGATTGAAAGCTGAGATTGAGAAAGCCCAACCCATTTCTCCTTATTTGGCTAAAGAAAAGCTTTTTTTTGGCTTCTGAAAACTTCAAAACTTTTTGGAAATTGAAAATTAGACCTGTTTCCCAGTTTCAAACAACCAGATTAAGCATTTTGATTTTCCAGCTAAAAACACCCAAAAAAGGTTTTAAAAATTGATTGTATGGCTGAAAAAGGGGCGGGACATCAAATTTTTACTTTTTTGGCTGAGTTTAAAGCTTTTTTTTGGCTTTAAAAACTTAAAACATTTTTAAAACCTTTAAATTAGCCCTGTTTCCCAGTTTCAAAAAACCCGAAAAAATGCATTTTTCCCGGGTTTTTTTTGGGCCTGCCAAACATCTAAAAATTGAAAAAATTTGTTTTGTACAGCTGAGAATGAGGGGACATCCATTTCTACTTTTTTGGGGCTGGGAAAAGCTTTTTTTTTGGCTTCTAAAAAATTTTCAAACATATTAAAACCCTTAAATTTTTTTGACCGGTTTTCCAGTTTCAAAAAACCCGATAAAATGCATCTAAAGCTTTTCCCACCCTCCCAACTCAAAAAGGTTTTGAAAATTGTTTGTACGTGAAAAATGAGCAGAAAATCTATTTTTCATTATTTGGCTGAGATAAAGCTTTTTTGGCTTCTGAAAATTTTTAAAAAATTTTATTGAAATTTTAAATTTTTAAAAAATTCCGTTTCAAAAAACCCAGATATAATGCATTTTAGCATTTTACCCTGCCAAACTTTTAAAAAGGGGGTTAAAAATTGGGATTGTAAAGCGGGAAAAGGGGCAGACACCCATTTTCCTTTTTTGGGTGGATAAGGTTTTTGGCTTCGGGAAAAATTCAAACTATTAAAATTTGAAAATTAGACCTGTTTTTCCGGGTTTCAAAAAACCCCGATATAATGCATTCAGAAATTTTCCAGCCTCCCAAACCATCTAAAAAGGTTGAAAAATTGTTTTTGTACACCCTGAGAATGAGCAGACTTTATTTTTCATTTTTTGGGGCGGGAGAAAAAGCTTTTTTGGTTTGAAAATTAAAACATTTTGGGAAAACTTGAAAAATTAGCCCTTTTTCCGTTTCAAACAACCAGTTATAAGGGCATTGCTTTTTCCCTTCCCCCAACATCAAAAAAAAGGTTAAAAATTGTTTTGTCCAGCTGAGAATGAGCAGACATCATTTTTCATTATTTGGGGGATAAAGGGGTTTTTGGCTTCTGAAACTTCAAACATTTTTGAAATTGAAAATTTTGACCTGATTCCTTTAAAAACCAACCAGTTAAAAAGCTTTCCCCTTTTTTTCCCACCCTTTCCCCAACTTCTAAAAAGGTTGAAAATTGATTTTTACACCCTTGGAGAAAAAGCAGACTTTCTATTTTTCCCCCTTTTTTGGCTGAGATAAAGCTTTTTTTGGCTTCTAAAAACTTAAAACATATTGAAACTTAAAAATTAGCCCCTTGTTTCCCCGTTTCAAACAAACCCAAAATATATAATGCTCTAAGTTTTTCCCACCCTGCCAAAATAAAAAAAAGGGGTTAAAAAATTGATTGAACAGCTGAAAAAGGGGCAGCATCCTTTTTTTCACTTATTTGGCTGGGGAAAAAGGGTTTTTTGGCTTCTGAAAATTTCCCAAAACATTTGAAACTTAAAAATTAGCCCTTTTTTTCCCATTTTTTCAAAAAAAACCCAGATATAATGCTTCTCAGATTTTCCCCCTCCCAAACCCAAAAAAGGGTTTGAAAATTGATTGTAAAAGGCTGAGAATGAGCAGCCCCATTTTTCACTTTTTTTGGGCTGGATAAGGTTTTTGGCTTCTAAAAAACTTCAAACATTTTTGAAACTTGAAAATTGGGCCCTGATTCCGGGTTTCAAAAACCGGGATAAAAAGATCTCAGTTTTTCCCCAGCCTCCCAAAAATTTAAAAAAGGGTTTGAAAATTGTTTGAAAGGGTGGGGGAATGAGCAGAACCCAATTTTCCCCACTTATTTGGCTGAGATAAGCTTTTTTTTGGCTTCGGGAAAACTTCAAAACATTTTGGGAAACTTTAAAGTTAGACCTGTTTCCATTTTCAAAAAACCAGTTAAAAATGCTCTTAGCATTTTGGGGGCTTTTCCATTTTTAATAATGCTAAAAATTTGGGAATGTACAGCTGAAAATGAGCAGGACACCCATTTTCATTATTTGGTGAGAAAAAGCTTTTTTTGGCCCTTCTGAAAATTTAAAAAACTTTTGAAACTTAAAAATTTAGACATGTTTCCCCTTTAAAAGTTTTTTCCTAAAAAACAAGGTAAAATGCTTTCTCAGCTTTTTCCCAACCTGCCAACATCAAAAAAGGTTAAAAATTGTTGTACGCGGGGAAAAGGGAGCAAAATCTTTTTTCCAAAAAATTTGGTGGGAAAAAAGGGGTTTTTTGGTTCTAAAACCCTTAAAACATATTGAAACTTAAAAAATTAGACCTGTTTCCCCAGTTTCAAAAACCCAGAATAATGCATTCAGCTTTTTCCCAGCCTGCAACATCAAAAAGGTTAAAAATTTGGTTTGTAAAGCTGGAATGAGCAGACACCCATTTTTACTTATTTGGTGTTTTTAAAGCTTTTTTTTTTGGTTTTCTGAAAACTTAAAAAAAAAACCATTTTAAAAACTTTAAATTAGCCCTGATTCAGTTTCAAAAAACCCGTTTAATGCATTTTACCCATTTTACCCGGCCCCAAAACATTACAAGGAAAAAAAAATTAAATTTTTACAGCGGGTGAATGAGCAGACATCCATTTCTCACTTATTTGGTGAGAAAAAGCTTTTTTGGTTCTGAAAACTTAAAAATTTAAAATTTAAAAAAATTTTTGGGACCGGATTCCATTTTTCCAAACAACCAGTTATAATGATCTCACCCTTTTCCAGCCTGCCAACATCTAAAAAGGGAAATTGATTGTAAGCGAAAAATTGAGCAGAACCCATTTTTCACTTTTTGGGGCTAAAGAAAAAAAGGTTTTTGGCTTCTAAAAACTTCAAACATATTGAAACTTTAAAGTTAGACCTGATTCAGTTTCAAAAAAACCAAAATATAATGCATCTTAGCATTTTGGGCTGCCCAAAACATCTAATAATGCGGGAAAATTGAATTTTTAAAAGTTTGAGATGAGCAGACATCCTTTCCACTTATTTGGCTGAGAAAAAAAGCTTTTTTGGCTTCTAAAAACCCTTTAAAAAATTTTGGGAAATTAAAAAATTTTTAAAACCTTGATTCCAGTTTAAACAAAGATATAATGCATCTCAGCTTTTTCCGGGTTGAAAACTTTCAAAAAAGGGTTAAAAAAGGGTTTGTAAGGGGAAAAGGGAGCGACACCATTTTTCACTTTTTTTGGTGAGTTAAGCTTTTTTGGGCTTCTAAAAAACTTAAACCCTATTAAAAAACTTAAAAAATTAGACCGGATTCCATTTTTCCAAAAACCAGATAAATGCATCTCAGAAATTTTCCCACCCTTGGCCAACCTTAAAAGGTTTGGGAAAAATTTTTGGGATTGTACAGCTGAGAAAAAAGGCAAAACACCATTTTTTCACTTATTTTGGCAAAAGGTTAAAGCATTTTTTTGGCTTGAAAACTTCAAACATATTAAAAATTGAAAAATTAGCCCTTGATTCCATTTTTCAAAAAAACCCCGTTTTAAAATGCATCCCCGCATTTTCAGCCTGCCAACATCAAAAAAAGGTTTAAAAAATTTGATTTTTACAGCGAGAATGAGCAGACATCCATTTCCCCACTTATTTGGCTGAGAAAAAAGGGTTTTTGGCTTTGAAAACTTAAACTTTTTAAAAATTTTTAAAATTAGACCCTGTTTTCCTTTTTTAAACCCCCAAAGGGTTAAAATGAAATCTCAGCATTTTCCACCCTTGCCAACATAAAAAAAGGGTTAAAAATTTTGATTGACAGCTGAAAAAAAGAGCAGACATCTATTTTTACTTATTTGGCTGAGTTTAAAGCTTTTTTTTGGGGTTTTCTGAAAATTTAAAAATATTAAAAACTTGAAAATTTTAAAACCTGTTTTCCATTTTAAAAACAACCGATATAATCCATCTCAGCTTTTTTAAAGCCTGCCAACTTTAAAAAAAAAGGTTTTAAAAAAATTGATTGTAAAAGGGGAAAAAGGCGGACATTTTATTTTTCACTTTTTTGGCTGAGTTTAAAGCGTTTTGGGCTTCTGAAAATTTTAAACTTATTGAAACTTGAAAATTAGCCCTGATTCCAGTTTCAAACAACCAGAAAAAAGCATCTCCCCCTTTTTCCACCCTGCCAAAAATCAAAAAAGGTTGAAAATTGATTTTTACACCCTGAGAAAGAGCAGACTTTAATTTTTCACTTATTTGGCGGGAAAATAAAGCTTTTTTTTTTGGCTTCTAAAAAACTTAAAAACATATTGAAACTTAAAAATTAGCCCTTTTTCAGTTTCAAAAAAACCCCGATATAATGCATCTAAAGCATTTTCCCGGGGCCTTTGCCCAACATCAAAAAAGGGTTTTGAAAATTGATTGTCCCGCTGAGAATGAGCAGACACCCATTTTTAAATTATTTGGCTGGTTTAAAGCGTTTTTGGTTTCTGAAAACTTCAAACATATTGAAACAAAAAAAATTAGACCTTTTTTCCAGTTTCAAAAAAACCCAGTTATAATGCATTTAGCTTTTTTCCAGCCTCCCAAAAACATCTAAAAAGGTTAAAAATTGTTTTGTACAGCAGAGAAAGAGAGAATCTATTTTAATTTTATTTGGTGAAAATAAAGCGTTTTTGGCTTCTAAAAATTTAAAAACATATTGAAACTTAAAAATTTTAGACCTGATTCCATTTTCAAAAAAACCAGATTTAATGCATTTAGAAATTTTTCCAACATCTAAAAGGTTGAAAATTGTTTTGGACGCTGAGAATGAGAAAGACATCCATTTTTTCACTTATTTGGCTGAGATAAAGCTTTTTTGGGTTTTCTGAAACTTAAAAATTTAGGGGAAATTTGAAAATTAGAATTTTTCCGTTTAAAAACAACCAGATTTAATGCTTTCTCATTTTTTTCCCACCCTGCCAACATCAAAAAAGGGGGTTTAAAAAATTTGATTGTACAGTGAGAATGAGCAGACTTTATTTTTCATTTATTTGGTTTGAGATAAAGGGGTTTTTGGTTCTAAAAAACTTTCAAAAATTTTTAAAACTTGAATTTTTTAGACTGTTCCAGTTTAAAAAACAACCAGATATAATCCCTTTCTCGTTTTTTCCCCCTCCCAAACATTTTTAAAAAAGGGTTGAAAATTGATTGTCAGCTGAAAAAGGAGCGGGACATCTATTTTTTTTTTATTTGGGGGAAAATTAAAGCGTTTTTGGCTTCTGAAAATTTTCAAAATATTAAAACTTAAAAATTAGACCTAAATTTCCGTTTCAAACAACCAGATATAATGTCTCACCCTTTTTCCGCCTGCCAACACCCAAAAAAAGGTTTAAAAAATTGATTGTCCAGTGAAAAAAGAGCAGACACCCATTTTTCACTTATTTGGTTTGGGGATAAAGGGTTTTTTGGCTTCTGAAAACTTCAAAATATTAAAACTTAAAATTGACCTGATTCCATTTTTTAAATCAACCAGATATAATGCATTTTAGCTTTTTACCCTGCCAAACATCTAAAAAGGTTAAAAAATTAAATTGAAAGGTGAGAATGAGCAGCCTCCATTTTCACTTTTTTTGGTGGGGAAAAAGCTTTTTTGGGCTTCTAAAAATTTCCCAAAAAATAATTAAAAAAACCTTTGAAAAAAATTTAGACCTGATTCGTTTCAAAAAACCCAGTTTTTAATGCAGCTCAGAAATTTTTCCAAACCTGCCAACCCCTAAAAGGTTGAAATTGATTTTTACAGTTTTGAGAATGAGCGGGACACCCATTTTTACTTTTTTGGGGCTGAGAAAAAGGGGGTTTTGGCTTTGAAAACTTAAAAACATTTTGGGAAATTTAAAAAATTAGCCTTTGTTTCCCATTTTTCAAAAACCCGGGATATAATGCATCTTAGCTTTTTTGGGAAATTTTTTGGTTCCAAAACATCTTTTAATGCTAAAAAATTGAAGGGTACAGCTGGGGAATGAGCGCCCACCCATTTTTCACTTATTTGGCTGAAGAAAAAGCGTTTTTGGTTTTCTGAAAAACTTCAAACCCTATTGAAACTTAAAAAATTCCCCCTTTTTTTCCCAGTTTCAAAAAACCCAGTTTTTAATGCATCTCGGCTTTTTTCCCAGCCTGCCAACATCAAAAAAGGGTTTTGGAAAAATTGATTGTAACCCCCTGAGAATGGGGAAAGGACACCCATTTTTACTTTTTTGGCTGAGATAAAAGGGTTTTTTGCTTTTTAAAAAACTTAAAAACATATTGAAATTTTAAAATTAGATGATTCCAGTTTCAAAAACCCAAAAAAAAAGGGCCTTTAGATTTTACCCTGCCCCCTTTAAATTTAAGGTTGAAAATTAAATTGTACAGTTGAAAAAGAGCAGACATTTTTTTAAATTTTTGGGGGAATGGGGGATAAAGCTTTTTTTTGGCTTCTGAAAACTTCAAACTTTTAAAATTAAAAAACCTTTTTTTAAAAATATTAAAACCTGTTTCCAGTTTCAAAAACCGATATTTTTCATTCAGCTTTTTTAAACCCTGAAAAATCTAAAAAGGGGGAAAAAAAATTGATTGAAAGGTGAGAATAAAGAAGACATCTTTTTTTTCACTTATTTGGCTGGGGATAAGCGTTTTTGGCTTTTTGAAAACTTAAACATATTGAAACTTGAAAATTAAAAATTTTTTCCAGTTTTCAAAAAAACCCAGATATAATGCATTTTAGCTTTTTACCCGGGCCAACTTCTAAAAAGGCTGAAAATTGATTTTTCAGCTAAAATGGCAGACACCCATTTTTCACTTTTTTGGGCTGAGAAAAAAGGGGTTTTTGGCTTCTAAAAAACTTAAAAACATATTAAAAACTTGAAAATTGACCTGTTTCCCTTTTTTCAAAAAACCCAGATATAATGCATCTCAGCATTTTCAGCCTCCCCAACATTTTAAAAGGTTGAAAATTGATTGTAAGCGGGAAAAAAGGCGACATCTTTTTTCATTTTTTGGGCTGGGTTTAAACCCCGTTTTTGGCTTCTGAAACTTCAAACATATTGAAACTTAAAAATTTTTGGCCCTGATTCCGTTTCAAAAACCCGAAAAAAGCATCTCAGCTTTTTTCCTCCCTCCCAACATCTAAAAAGGTTGAAAATTGATTGAAAGCTGAAAAGGAGCAGACACCTTTTCTCACTTATTTGGCTGAGATAAAGCTTTTTTGGCTTTGAAAATTTTCAAAATTTTTGGAAACTTAAAATTAGCCCTTTTTTCCAGTTATAAAAACAACCAAGTTTATAATGCATCTCAGCTTTTTTCCACCCTCCCAAACATCTAAAAAGGTTAAAAATTGATTGTAAGCTGAAAAAGGCGGGAAATTTTTTTTTCCTTATTTGGCTGAGATAAAGCGTTTTTGGTTCTGAAAATTTCAAACATTTTGAAAATTTTAAAAGGGTTAGCCCCTTGTTTCCCAAATTTTTCAAAAAACCCAGTCTAATGCATCTTAGCATTTTGGAGCTGTCCAACATCTAATAATGCTGAAAATTTGGGAATGTACAGCTGAGAATGAGAGACATCCATTTCCACTTATTTGGTGGATAAGCGTTTTTGGTTCTGAAAACTTAAAACCCTATTAAAAACTTAAAAATTAGCCCTGTTTCCAGTTTAAAAACAACCAGATTTTAGCCTGTTTTCCAGTTTCAAAAACAGTTTTATGCATTCGGCTTTTTTTCCCAACCTCCCCCAACACCCTAAAAAGGGTTAAAAATTTTTTTTTGTAAAGTGAGAATGAGCGACATCTTTTTTTCCACTTATTTGGCTGAAAATAAAGCGTTTTTGGTTCTGAAAACTTAAAACATATTAAAAACTTGAAAATTAGCCTGATTCCATTTTCAAAAAACCAGATATAATGCATTTTTTTTTTAGCTGCCAACTTTAAAAAAGGTTAAAAATTGTTGTACAGCTGAAATGAGGACATCCTTTTTCTCACTTATTTGGCTGAGAAAAAGGTTTTTGGTTTCTGAAACTTCAAAATTTTGGGAAACTTGAAAATTAGCCCTTGATTCCATTTTTCAAACAACCCAAGATATAATGCTTCCGCATTTTCCGGCCTGCCAACATCAAAAAAGGTTTTGAAAATTGATTGTACAGCTGAAAAGGGAGCAGACACCCAAATTTCTCACTTATTTGGCTGAGAAAAAAGCTTTTTTGGCTTCTGAAAATTCAAAAAAATTTTTAAAATTTTTAAAATTTAGCCCTTTTTCTTTTCCCAAACAACCAGATATAATGCATTTTAGCTTTTTTAGCGGGCCAAATCTAAAAAGGTTAAAAATTGAATGTAAAAGCTGAGAATGGGCAGACACCCTTTTCCCTCCTTATTTGGGCTGAGATAAACCCTTTTTTTGGCTTCTGAAAATTTTCAAAAATATTGAAATTTTAAAATTAGACCTGTTTCCCAGTTTAAAAACAACCGATTTTAATTTCTTTACATTTTACCCTGAACATTTTAAAAGGTGAAATTGATTGTTACGGGCTGGGAATGAGCAGACACCCCATTTCTCACTTATTTGGTGGATAAAGCGTTTTTGGCTTCTAAAAATTCAAACATATTAAAAAAAAACCTTTGAAAAAAAATTAGACCTGTTTCCATTTTCCCAAAAACCAGATTTTAATGCATCTCAGCTTTTTCCCAATTTCCCAACATCAAAAAGGGGGTTAAAAAATTGATTGAAAAGCTGAGAATGAGCAGACCCCCATTTTTCACTTATTTGGCTGGTTTAAAGCTTTTTTGGCTTCTGAAAATTTTTAAAAACATTTTGAATTTTTAAAATTTGACCTGTTTCCCCAGTTTCAAACAACAGTTTTAAAATTGCATTTTTGCTTTTTTGGAGTTTTCCAACTTTAATAATGCTGAAAAATTTGAAGTACAGCTGAAAAGGGAGCGGGACACCCATTTCTCATTTTTTTGGGCTGAGTTTAAAGCTTTTTTGGGGGTTTCTGAAAATTTTCCAAACATATTAAAAACTTAAAAATTTAGCCCCCCGGGTTTCCCAAGTTTCAAAAAACCAGAAAAATAAATCCCATTCAGCTTTTTTCCGGGCCTCCCAAACCATCTAAAAAGGTTGAAAATTGATTTTTCCCCTGGAATGAGCAGCTCCATTTCTCACTTTTTTGGGTGAGATAAAGCTTTTTTTTGGCTTCTGAAAAACTTAAAAACAATTAAAAACTTGAAAATTAGCCCTGTTCCCATTTTCAAAAAACCAGATATAATGAAAATCCTCGGGCTTTTTCCCACCCTGCCAAATTTAAAAAAGGGTTTTGAAAATTAATTGTACAGCTGAGAATGAGCGACTTTCCAATTTTTCATTTTATTTGGCTGGGGATAAAGCTTTTTTGGGCTTCTGAAATTTCCCAACATTTTGAAACTTGAAAAAGCCCGGGATTCCGGGTTTAAAAAACCAGATTTTTAATGCATTCCCCATTTTCCAGCCTGCCAAACCCTAAAAAGGTTGAAAATTGATTTTTACAGCTGGAAGAGAGAACCCCTTTTTTTTCACTTATTTGGCTGAGATAAAGCGTTTTTGGTTTCTGAAAACTTCAAAATATTGAAACTTGAAAATTAGCCCTGATTCCCCATTTTCAAAAAAACCCAGATTAAAATTTGCATTTTAGCTTTTTACCCCTGCCAAAACATTAAAAAGGTTGAAATTAAATTTACACCCGGGAGAATGAGCAGACACCCATTTCTCATTATTTGGCTGAGTTTAAAGGGGTTTTTGGCTTCGGGGAAAATTTCAAACATATTGAAATTTTAAAATTTAAGCCCTGTTTCCCCTTTTCCCAAAAAACCGGGATATAATGCATTTTCCCCTTTTACCCTGCCAAAACATCTAAAAAGGGTTAAAAAATTTAATGTACGTTGGGGGAATGAGCAGACTTCATTTTTCATTTAAATTGGGGTGGTTTAAAGCTTTTTTGGCTTCTAAAAAACTTCAAACATATTAAAAACTTAAAAATTAGACTGTTTCCCAGTTTAAAACAACCAGATTTTAAATTTTGCATCCCGGTCTGGTTTTTCCCAAACCTCCCAAAAATAAAAAAAAGGTTGAAAAAATTGATTGTACAGCTGAGAATGAGCAGACACCCTTTTTTTCCACTTTTTTGGGCGGAGATAAAGGGTTTTTTTGGCTTTCTAAAAAATTAAAAACATATTGAAACTTGAAAATTGACCTGATTCCAGTTTCAAAAAACCAGATTTTAATTGCATTTTAGCATTTTCCCCCTTAAAACCCTTTGGGCCTTTTGGCCAACACCCTTTAAAAAAAGGCGTTTTTTTTTTAAAAATATTTTAAAAAATTTGAAATTTGATTTGTCCCAGTTTTGGAAAAAATTTTTTAAAAAGAGCCAAAAACACCCCATTTTTCATTTTTTTTGGCTGAGTTTAAAGCGTTTTTGGCTTTTTTGAAAACTTCAAAATTTTAAAACCTTAAAAAATTAGACATGTTTTTCCAGTTTCAAAAAACCCCGATTTAATGCATCTCAGCTTTTTCCCCCTGCCAAACATCAAAAAAAAGGTTAAAAAATTTTTGTAAGTGAGAATGAGCGACATCCTTTCTCCCCTTATTTGGCTGAGAAAAAGGGTTTTTTTTGGCTTCTGAAAACTTAAACATATTAAAAATTGAAAATTAGACTTTTTTTCCAGTTTCAAAAAACCCAGATATAATGCATCTCAGCATTTTCCAGCCTCCCCAACACTAAAAAGGTAAAAATTTGATTGTACAGCTGAAAATTTGGCAGAATCTTTTTTTTCACTTTTTTGGGTGAGAAAAAAGGTTTTTTGGCTTTAAAAAAACTTCAAACATTTTTTGAAACTTAAAAATTTGGGACCTGATTCCATTTTTCAAACAACCGTTATAATCCCATTCAGCTTTTTCCAGCCTCCAAATTTTTAAAAAGGTTGAAATTTAAATTTGTTACAGCGGGAAAAAGAGCAGAAATCTATTTTTAAATTTATTTGGCTGAGAAAAAGGGTTTTTTTGGCTTCTGAAAACTTCAAACATATTGAAACTTAAAAAATTGACCGATTCCAGTTTCAAAAACCAGATAAAAATGCATCTCAGTTTTCCACCCTGCCAACATCAAAAAAAGGGTTTGGAAAATTGATTTTTAAAAGCTGAAAATTGAGCAGCACCCATTTTTCTTTAATTTGGTTTGAGAAAAGCGTTTTTGGTTTTGGGAAAATTTCCAACATATTGAAACTTAAAAAATTAGCCCTTTTTCCATTTTTCAAACAACCAGTTTTAAAAATGTTTCTCAGCTTTTTCCCAAAGGCCTCCCAAACTTTAAAAAAAGGGTTTAAAAATTGTTTGTTACAGTGAGAAGAGCAGACATCATTTTTCACTTATTTGGTGAGAAAAAGGGGTTTTTGGCTTCTAAAAAATTTTCAAAACATTTTGGGAAACTTAAAAATTTAGACCGGTTTCCAGTTTCAAAAAACCCCGATATAATCCCTTTCTCAGCATTTTCCCAGCCTGCCAACATCAAAAAAGGGTTTTTGAAAATTGATTTTTTACAGTGAAAAAGGCAGACTTTATTTTTCACTTATTTGGCTGGGGAAAAACCTTTTTTGGCTTCGGGAAAACTTAAAAACATATTGAAACTTAAAAATTAAAACCCGGATTCCAGTTTAAAAAACCCAGATATAATGCATCTCAGCATTTTCCGGGCCTCCCAAAAATCAAAAAAAGGTTAAAAATTGATTGTTACAGCGGGAAATGAGCGGGACTCCATTTCTCCTTATTTGTGAGATAACCGTTTTTGGCTTCTGAAAATTCAAACATAGGGGAAAAAGGGAAAATTAGACCTGATTCCATTTTCAAAAAAAACCGGGAATATAATGCATTCACTTTTTCCCCACCCTTTCCCAACATCTAAAGGTTAAAAAATTGATTGTAACTGTGAAATAGCAGACTTTTCCATTTTTAAATTTTTTGGCTGAGTTTTAAAGGGCGTTTTTGGTTTCTAAAAACTTCAAACATATTGCAAAATTTGGAAAAAAAATTAAGACCTGTTTTCCATTTTCCCAAAAAACCCCGTTATTTTTGCAATTTTCAGCTTTTTCCCAACCTTTCCCAAAAATTAAAAAAGGGTTTGAAAATTGATTGTACAGTTGAGAATGGAAAGACATCCTTTTTCCCACTTATTTGGCTGAGAAAAAGCTTTTTTGGCTTCTAAAAAACTTCAAACATATTGAAACTTGAAAATTGGGCCCTTTTTCCGTTTCAAACAACCAGATATAATGCATTTAGTTTTTTTAGTTGCCAACATTAAAAAAGGTTAAAAATTGTTGTACGCGGGAGAATGAGCAGACTTTCCATTTTTCACTTTTTTGGGGCGGGAGATAAAGGTTTTTGGCTTCTAAAAACTTAAAAACATATTAAAAACTTAAAAAAATTAGACCTGATTCCGGGTTTCAAACAACCAGATTTAAGGGCATTTTTAGCATTTTGGGGGCGGCCAACATCTAAAAAGGTTGAAAATTAAATTGTACAGCTGAGAATGAGCAGACATCCTTTTCTCACTTTTTTGGCGGAGAAAAAGCTTTTTTTTGGCTTCGGGAAAACTTAAAAACCATTTTGGAAACTTGAAAATTAGACCGGGACCCGGTTTCAAACAACCAGTTTAATGCTTCTCAGCTTTTTTCCAGCCTCCAAAAACATCTAAAAAGGTTGTAAAATTGATTGTACAGCTGAAAAAGGCAGACACCCTTTTTTCACTTATTTGGCTGAGATAAAGCGTTTTTGGTTTTGAAAACTTCAAAATTTTGAAATTTTAAAAAGTTAGACCTGTTTCCCAGTTTCAAAAAAACCCCGATATAATGAATTTACCCATTTGGAGCGGGTCCAACATCAAATAATGCTGAAAATTAAATTGTACAGTGAGAATGAGCAGACACCCATTTCTCACTTATTTGGCTGAGATAAAGCGTTTTTGGTTCGGGGAAAACTTCAAACATATTGAAACTTGAAAATTAGCCCTGTTTCCCCGGTTTCAAAAAAACCAGATATTGGGACCTGTTTCCCGTTTCAAAAAACCCCAAAATTATTATGAAACCCTCGGGTTTTTAAAAACCCTCCCAACTTTAAAAAAAGGTTGAAAATTGATTGTACAGCTGGGGAATGGGGCAGACATCCTTTTTCCCCACTTATTTGGCTGAGTTTAAAGGGTTTTTTGGGGTTCTAAAAACTTCAAACATATTGAAACTTAAAAAATTAGACCGGATTCCAGTTTCAAAAAAACCCAGATAAAATGCATTTTAGCTTTTTTAACCCTCCAACATCTAAAAAGTTTAAAAATTTTAAATTTTTACGCTGAAAGAGCAGACATCCATTTCTCACTTTTTTGGCTGGGGGAAATTAGGGGTTTTTTGGGCTTCTAAAAAATTTCAAACATATTAAAACTAAAAATTTTGCCCTTGTTTCCCGGGTTTCAAAAAACCCCGATATAATGCATCTCGCATTTTCCACCCCTCCCAAAAAAATCTAAAAGGTTAAAAATTTGATTGTACAGCGGGAAATGAGCAGACTTCCATTTTCACTTATTTGGCTGAGAAAAAGGGGGTTTTTTGGTTTCTAAAAATTTTCAAAATTTTGGGAAATTTTAAAATTTAGCCCTGATTCCGTTTCAAACAACCAGATAAAGGGAATTTAGCTTTTTAGCTGCCAACTTTAAAAAAATTTTGAAAATTGATTTTTCAGCTGAGAATGGCGGGAATCCATTTCTCACTTATTTGGCTGAGAAAAAGCGTTTTTTGGCTTCGGAAAACTTCAAACATATTGAAACTTAAAAATTTTAGCCCTGATTCCAGTTTAAAACCCAACCAGTTAAAAGGGCATTCAGATTTTCCACCCTTGCCAACATCTAAAAGGTTAAAAATTGATTGTTCAGCGGAGAAGGGAGAAGAACCCCATTTCTAAATTATTTGGCTGAGAAAAAAGGTTTTTTTTGGCTTCTAAAAAACTTAAAAACATATTAAAATTTTTAAAATAGACCTGATTCCAGTTTCAAAAACCAGATATAAGGGCATTTTAGATTTTAAGCTCCCCAAAACAGGTTGAAAATTGATGTACAGCTGAGAATGAGCAGACATCCATTTCTCACTTTTTTGCTGAGATAAAAGCGTTTTTTGGCTTCTGAAAAAAACTTCAAACATATTGAAACTTGAAAATTAGACCATTATTCCATTTCAAACAACCAGATATTAATGCATCTCACCCCATTTTCCAGCCTGCAACATTAAAAAGGTTGAAAATTGAATGTACAGCTGAGAATGAGCAGCACACTCATTTTCACTTATTTAGGCTGAGATAAAGGTTTTGGCTTCTGAAAATTTCAAACTTTAATTGAAACTTGAAAATTAGCCCTGAATCCAGTTTAAAACAACCAGATATAATGCATCTAGCATTTTGCGGGCGCCAACATCTAAAAAGTGAAAATTAAATTGTACAGCTGAGAATGAGCAGACATCCATTTTTTCCACTTATTTGGCTGAGATAAAGGCGTTTTGGCTTCTGAAAACTTCAAACATATTGAAATTTTGAATTAGACCTGATTCCAGTTTCAAACAACCAGATAAAATGCATTTTAGCATTTTGGCCTGCCAACATCTAAAATGCTAAAATTTAAATTGTACAGCGGAGAATGAGCAGACATCCATTTCTCACTTATTTTGGCTGGTTAGATAAAGCTGTTTTTGGCTTCTGAACTTCTAAAATATTATTGAAACTTGAAAATTAGACATATTTCCTGTGTCCAAACAACCAGTCTAAATGCATCTCAGCATTTTCCAGCCTGCCACATCTTAAAAGGTTTGAAAATTGATTGTACAGCTGTGAAATGGTGCAGACATCTATTTTTCACTTATTTGCTGAGATAAAGCGTTTTTTGGGCTTCTGAAAATTCAAACATATTGAAACTTGAAAATTAGACTGATTCCAGTTCAAACAAAACCAGATATATATGCATCTCAGCATTTTCAGCATGCATCTAAAGGTTGAAATTGATTGTACAGCTGAGAAAGATGAAGACATCTATTTTTCATCTTATTTGGTCTGAGATAAGCGTTTTTGGCTTCTGAACTTCAAAACATATTGAAAACTTGAAAATTAGACTGATTCCAGTTTCAAAAAACAACCATGATTATAATGCATTCTCAGCATTTTCCAGCCTGCCATACATCTAAAAAGGTGAAAATGGATTGTACCTGCTGAGAATGAGCAGGACATCCATTTCTCACTTATTTGGTGAGATTAAAGCGTTTTTGGTTCTGAAAAACTCTCAAACATATTGAACTTGAAATTAGAATTATTTCCAGTTGTAAACAACAGATATGATGAATCTCAGCTTTTCCAGCCTTGCCGAACCATCTAAAAATAGGTTGAAAATTGATTGTACAGCTGAGAATGAGCAGACATCTATTTTTCACTTATTTGGTGAGATAAAGCGTTTTTGGCTTTGAAAACTTCAAACATATTGAAACTTGAAATTAGCCCTGATTCCAGTTTCAAACAACCAGATATAGGCTCTCTGCATTTTCAGCCTGCCCAACATCTAAAAGGTTGAAAATTAAATTGTACAGTGAGAGAGCAGAAAATCTATTTTTCACTTATTTGGCGGGAGATAAAGCGTTTTTGGCTTCTGAAAACTTCAAACTATTGAAATTTAAAAATTTAGACCTGATTCCAGTTTCTTTTTTTTTTTTTTTTTTTTTTTTTTTTTTTTTTTTTTTTTTTTTTTTTTTTTTTTTTTTTTTTTTTTTTTTTTTTTTTTTTTGTGGATAAGTTTTTGGCTTCTGAAAACTTCAAAATATTGAACTTGAAAATTAGACTGATTCATTTCAAACAACGTTAAGCATCTCGCATTTTACCGCAAATCTAAAAGGTTGAAATTGATTGTACAGGAGAAGGAGACATATTTTCATTATTGGTGAGATAAGCGTTTGTTCTAAAACTTAAAATAACTATTAAAAATTAACTGATTCCGTTTCAAAAACCATATAATGCTTCAGCATTTTAGCGCAATCTAAAAGTGAAAATTGATGTAAGGAGAATGGCAACATCTTTCTCACTTATTTGGTGAATAAAGGTTTTTTGGCTTTGAAACTTCAAACATATGAACTTAAAGTTAGACTGATTCCGTTTCAAACAACCTGTATAATGCATCTTAGCATTTTGGAGCTGTCCAACATCTAAAAGCTAAAATGATGTACAGTGAGAAGGCAACATTATTTTCACTTTTTGCTGAGATAAGCGTTTTTGCTTCGAAAACTCAAATATTGAAACTTGAAATTGACTGATTCAGTTTAAACACCAGATATAATGATCTAATTTCAGCGCCACATCTAAAAGGAGAATTGATGTACATGAGATGGCAACATATTTTCACTTATTGGGCTGGATAAGCGTTTTGGCTTCTGAAAACTTCAAACATATTGAAACTTAAAATGACTGATTCAGTTAAAAACAGAATATGTTTTAGCATTTAGTTTCCAATTATAAGTGAAAATGATGTACAGTGAGAATGGGACATATTTTCCTTTTGCTGAGATAAGCGTTTTTGGCTTCTGAAACTTCAAACTATTGAAACTGAAATTAGACTGATTCAGTTTCAAACAACCAGATTATTGCATCTGCATTTAGCTGCAACATTAATAAGTGAAATTGATGTACAGCTGAGAAGAGCAGACTATTTCTCTTATTTGGCGAGAAAAAGGTTTTGGTTCGAAAACTTCAAACAATTGAAACTTGAAATTGACTGATTCAGTTTCAACAACGAAATGCATCTCGCATTTTCCAGCTGCCAACTCTAAAAGGTTGAAAATTGATTGTCAGCTGAGAAGAGCAGACATCATTTTACTTATTGGCTGAGATAAAGTTTTTTTGCTTCTAAAATCAAACATATTGAACTTGAAAATTAGATGATTCAGTTTCAAACAACCAGATATATGCATTAGCATTTTCAGCTGCAACATCTAAAAGGTTGAAATGATGTACAGCTGAGAATGGGGCAGACATCTTTTTTTCACTTATTTGGCTGAGATAAAGGTTTTTTTGGTTTGGAAAACTTCAAAATTAAAAACTTGAAATTAGTGATTCCAGTTTTTAAAAACCCAGATATAAGATTTGCTTTTTTACCCCCCAAAAATCTAAAATTTTTGAAAATTGATTGTACAGTGAGAATAGCGCACCCATTTTCCTTTTTTGTTTGGATAAAGCTTTTTTTTTTTTCTTTGAAATTTTTTAACTTTTTTAAACAAAATTTAGACTGATTAGTTTTCAACAAAAAATTAATGCTGTTTTTTTTATGAAATTTTAAAAAGGAAAATTATTTTCCTAAAGAGAAAAACTTTTTTTTTTTTCTAAAATTAAAGGTTTTTGGCTGAAAATTAAAATTTTAAACAAAAATTTTGCCGATTCCTTTTTAAAAATCCAAAAATTGATTTGATTTTGGACGGGAAAAACTTTTCTAATTATGCAAAAAAATTTTTGTTAACTTAAAAATGGAAATCTTTTTATTTATTCCTTAAAAAAAAAGCTTTTTTTTTGGGCTTTAAAACTTAAAATTTTGAATTAAAAATTAATGTTTCCAGTTTTTCCCCCCATTTGGGTTTTTGCTTTTGGGCTGAAAACCAAAAAAAAAAATTTGAAGTTAGCTAAATTTTCAACACCTTTTTATTTTTTGCAATAAAGCTTTTTCCTGAAAATTTAAAAATTTGAAATTGAAAAAAGCTGATCCATTTTTTAAACAAAGAATAAGCTTTTTGGATTTGACCCCCTTTTTTTTTTTTTTTTTTTTTTTTTTTTTTTTTTTTTTTTTTTTTTTTTTTTTTTTTTTTTTTTTTTTTTTTTTTTTTTTTTTTTTTTTTTTTTTTTTTTTTTTTTTTTTTTTTTTTTTTTTTTTT
>JAVYJU010000077.1:5000-23004 GCA_033032245.1 Poecilia picta | reverse complement strand
AACCCTTTTTAGATGTTGGCGGGGCTAAAATGCTAGATGCTTTATATCTGTGTTTTAAACGGAATCAGGTCAAATTTTTTAATTTTTCAAATGTTTGAAGTTTTCAGACCCAAAAAACGCTTTATCTCAGCAAAAGAAGTAAAAAATTTTGATGTTCGCTATTCTCGCGACATTAAATTTTAAAACTTTTTAGATGTTGGCAGCTAAATGCTAATGCTTATATTGTTTTTTTAAACTGGAATCAGGTCAAAATTTTCAAGTTTCAAATGTTTGAAGTTTTAAAAAGCCAAAAACGCTTTTTCAGAAAAAGAAGTAAAATGGATGTCTGCTTTCTCAGTTACATAATTTTTAAAATTTTTTAGAGTTGGCAGCTCCAAAATGCGAGATGCATTATATTGACTGTTTTAAACTGGAATCAGGTTAATTTTAAAGTTCAAGATGTTTGGTTTTAGATGCCAAAAACGCTTTATCTCAGAAAAAGAAGTCAAAAATAGATTTGCTCTTTCTAGTGTACATTAAATTTTTCAAATTTTTTAGATGTTGGCAGGGGGAAAAATGCTGGGATGATTAATCTGATTTTTTAAAACGGGAAAATCAGGCTAATTTTCAAGTTACAAGATGTTTGAATTTTTTCGTCCCAAAAAAACGTTTTATTCGCAAAAGAAGTCAAAAATAGTGTCTGCCAAAAAAGCTTTATTCAGAAAAAGAAGTCAAAAAAATTTTGTATTTAGTTACTTAAAATTTTCAAATTTTTAGATGTTGGGGGGGAAAACTGAGATGCTTTTTGATTTTTTTAAAATGGTCGGTTTAAATTTTTTAATTTTGAGTTTGAGTTTTCAGTCCCAAAAACGTTTTATTAGCAAAAGAAGCAAAAATAGTGTTGTATTTCGTGTAAAAAATTTTAAATTTTTAGATTTTGGCGGTGGAAATGTGAGATGATTTATTGTTGTTTTTAAATGGAATAGGTTATTTTAATTTTTCAATGTTTAAATTTTTTTTTCAAAACCCAAAAAGTTTTTGCAAAAAAGAAAATGGATGTTGTCTTCTGTTAAATTTTTTTTTAAATTTTTAGATTTTGGGAAAGTAAAAATGCTGGTGATTATTTGACGTTTTAAAGGGAAATTCGGTTTAAATTTTAAGTTCAAATGTTTGAATTTTTTAAAACAAAAGCTTTTTCCGAAAGAAGGGGAAAAATGGTGTTGTCATTTTTTTTAAAAATTTTAAAATTTTTGATGTTGGAAGTAAAATGAAAACATTATATTGTTTTTTTAAAGGGAATAGTTTAATTTTAATTTTAAAAATGTTTGAATTTTTAGATGAAAAAAGCTTTTTTAAAAAAAGAAGTCAAAAGATTTCCTTTGGGTGTACATTAAATTTTAATTTTTGAGGGTTGGCAGGGGAAATGCTGGATGCATTTATTGTTTTTTTAAATGGAATGGGTTTAAATTTTCAATTTTCAAATGTTTGAAGTTTTCGATGAAAAAAAGCTTTATTAGCAAAAAAGTAAAAAATGTGTCTGTCATTTCAGTGTACAAAAAATTTTAAATTTTTTAGTGTTGGGGGCTGGAAATGTGAGAGTTATATTTTTTTTTTTAAAAGGGAAATCAGGTTAATTTTAAGTTCAGATGTTTGATTTTTCGATCCCAAAAAGCTTTATTCAGCAAAAGAAGTCAAAAATGTTTTTGCTTTTGTGTACTTTTAATTTTCAATTTTTAGTTTTGGGCGGGGTGGAAAATTGGTGATTTATTGATGTTTTAAATGGATCGGTTTAAATTTTCAAGTTTAAATGTTTAAATTTTTCAAAGAAAAAGTTACCCCAGCAAAAGGGGGAAATGGATGTTGTCTTTAGTTAATTCAATTTTAGATTTTTAGATGTTGGAAGAAAAACGGGATGCTTTATCGGATGTTTTAAATGGAATGGTCAAATTTTTAAAAAGTTCAGATTTTTAAAGTTTTGATGCCAAAAAAGCTTTATTCAGCAAAAGAAGTCAAAAATTGTTGTTGTATTCTCAGTGTACATTAATTTTCAAATTTTAGTGTGGAGGCGGGAAAATGTGAGTGCATTATTCTGATGTTTTAAAGGGAATGGTTAATTTTAAGTTCAATTTTTTGGGATTTTAGATCCCAAAAACGTTTATTAGCAAAAAAAGTAAAATAGTGTTGCTCATTCTCAGTGTACATTAAATTTTAAACTTTTTGATGTTGGCGGGGAAAAAGGGAGATGTTATATTGATTTTTTTTCGGAATGGTTTAATTTTTCAAGTTTCAAATTTTTGAGTTTTAGAAGAAAAAAGCTTTATTCGAAAAGAAGGTGGAAATGGATGTTCTCTTTCCCCTTTTTAATTTTTTTCAGTTTTTAGATGTTGGACGCTAAAAATGTAAATTTTTAATTGGTTGTTTTAAAAGGGAATCGTCAATTTTAAGTTTCAAAATTTTTGATTTTTGATCCCAAAAAAGCTTTATTAAAAAAGAAGTCAAAAATAGATGTTGTTTTTAGTGAAATTTAAAATTTTCAAACTTTTTGATGTTGGAGGTGGAAAATGTGAGATGTTTATTGACGTTTTAACGGGAAATGGGTTTAAATTTTAAGTTACAAGTTTTTTAAAGTTTTAGAGCAAAAAGCTTTTTTAGCAAAAAAAAGTCAAAAAATGTGTTGTTTTCGTTAAATTTTTAATTTTAAAATTTTTTTAGTTTGGGAAGGTAAATGTGAGAGTTTTATTGACTTTTTTTAAAGGGTTTGGGGTTAAATTTTTAATTTAAAATGTTTGATTTTTGAGCAAAAAGTTTTTAGCAAAAAAGTAAAAATGGGTTGTCTTTAGTTACTTTAAAATTTTTCAAATTTTTAGATGTTGGAGGTAAAATTAGTGTTTAATTGTGTTTTAAACGGGAACGGGTTAAATTTTTAATTTTTCCAAATTTTTGAAGTTTCAGTGAAAAAAAAAGTTTTTAGAAAAGAAGTAAAAAATGTGTTTGTTTTTAGTGTAATTTAAAATTTTAAACTTTTTGGGTTTTGGGGGGGAAAAAAAGTGAGATGATTTATTGATTTTTTTAAAAGGAAATTTTTAAATTTTTAAGTTAAAAGATTTTTGAAGTTTCAACCCAAAAAAAAGCTTTTTCAGAAAGAAGTAAAATGTGTTGTATTTCTTAAATTAAAATTTTCAAAATTTTGAGTTGGACTAAATGTAGTGCATTTTTGTGTTTTAAACTGGAATCTTTAAATTTTTAAAGTTTAAATGTTTGAATTTTTAGACCCAAAAAGCTTTATTCAGAAAAAAAGTAAAAATGGGAGTTTTTTCCCAGTTACATTAATTTTAAAATTTTTAGATTTTGGGAAAGTCCAAAAGTAGATGATTTACTGTTTTTTAAGGGAAAAATCTTTAAATTTTAAGTTTAAATGTTTGAGTTTTAGATCCCAAAAAACGTTTTTCAAAAAAGAAGTAAAAAAGTGTTGCTATTTGTACTTTAAAAATTTTAAAATTTTTAGATTTTGGAGGGGGAAAAATGTGAGATGTTTATCTGATTTTTAAATGGAATGGTTAATTTTAATTTTCAAGTGTTTGATTTTTGGCCCCAAAAAAAGTTTTTCGCAAAGAAGTAAAAATGATGTTGTATTTCAGTGTACTTAAATTTTAAATTTTTTAAATGTTGGGGGCTAAAATTGTGGTGCTTTATATCTGATGTTTTAAACGGAATGGTTTAATTTTAATTTTAAGAGTTTAAAGTTTTAGACCCAAAAAACGTTTTTGCAAAAAATAAAAATTGGTGTTGTATTTCGTTACTTAAATTTTTAAAACTTTTTAGATGTTGGAGGTAAAATGTAGATGCATTATATTGACTGTTTTAATGGAATGGTTTAAATTTTTAAGTTAAAATGTTAAAGTTTTCAGAGCCAAAAAACGCTTTTTCAGCAAAAAAGTAAAAAATGATGTTGCTTTTATTTTAATTAAATTTTCAAACTTTTTAGTGGGGCGGCTAAAATGCAAGTGATTTATTGTGTTTTAAAACTGGAATTTTTTTCAATTTAAAAAGATGTTTAAAGTTTTAGATGCAAAAAGCTTTTCTCAGAAAGAAGTCAAAAAATGAGTTGTCATTTGTGTACTTAAATTTTAAATTTTTGATGTTGGGGGGGAAAAATGTGAGATGTTATATTGATGTTTTAAAAGGGAAATCGGGTTAAATTTTAATTTACAGATGTTTGATTTTTGATGCCAAAAAAAGTTTATTCGCAAAAGAAGAAAAATAGAGTTTCATTTCGGAACTTAATTTTCATTTTTTAGATGTTGGGGGTAAAATGTGGGATTTATTGTGTTTTAAAGGGAAAGGCTTTTTTAAAATTTTAATTGTTTGGTTTTAGACCCAAAAAAGTTTTTCAGCAAAAGAAGTAAAAATGATGTTGTCACAGGAAATTTAAATTTTAATTTTTTGATGTTGGAGGTGGAAAAATTTGTGAGATGCATTTTTTGATTTTTTTTAAACTGGAATGGTTTTTTAAAATTAAATGTTTGAATTTTTCAGATCAAAAATTTATTAGAAAGGAAAAAATGGTTGTCTTCTAGTGTAATTAAATTTTAAAAATTTTTTAGATGTTGGGGTGGAAAATGTGAGATGCATTATTTGACTGTTTTAAATGGTTTTGGGTTAATTTTTAAATTTTAAATGTTTAAATTTTTAGAGAAAAAGTTATTGCAAAAAAAGAAAAAATTTGGTTTTTGTATTTAGTTTAAAAAAATTTTCCTTTTTAGATTTTGGGGGCAAAAGTAGAGCTTTATTTTGGGGTGTTTAAGGGAAATCTTTAAATTTTTCAAGTTAATGTTTTAAAATTTTTGATGAAAAAAGTTTTTCAGAAAGAAGTCAAAAATGTGTTGCTATTTAGTGTTTTTAATTTTAATTTTTAGATTTTTGGGGTGGAAATGTGAGTGCAAATCTGATTTTTTAAAAGGATGGTTAATTTAAGAAAAGATGTTTGAGTTTTAGACCCAAAACGTTTATTAGCAAAGAAGAAAAATGATGTTGTCATTCTCAGCTTAATTTAATTTTTTAAAACTTTTTAGTGGGGCGGTAAATGTGGATGATTTTTGTTTTAATGGAATCGGTCAAATTTTAAAAGTTAAAAGGAGTTTGGTTTTCAGACCCAAAAACCCTTTATCTCAGAAAAAGAAGTAAAATGTGTTGTATTTTCGGGTAATTAATTTTCAAATTTTTGGTGTTGGAGGTAAAAAATGCTGAGATGCTTTAAAATTTTGAGTTTTAAATGGAATCGGTCTTTTTAAAGTTTCAAGATGTTTAAATTTTTCAAAAACCCAAAAAGCTTTTCTCAGCAAAGAAGTAAAAATGGTGTTGCTATTTCTTAATTAATTTTACTTTTTAGATGTTGGAGCTAAATGTAAGATGCTTTATATCTGTTTTTTTAAAAAGGGAATATTTTAAATTTTTCAAGTTTAATTGTTTGAAGTTTTAGTCCCAAAAACGTTTATCCAGCAAAAGAAGTAAAAAATAGGTTGTTTCTAGTGTACTTAAAATTTTAAAAAATTTTTGAGTTGGAGGTGGAAAATGTGAGATGATATATTGATGTTTTAAACTGGAATAGGTTATTTAATTTCAAGGTTTGAAGTTTTCAGATGAAAAAAGTTTATTCAGAAAAGAATCAAAAATGTGTTGTATTCTAGTGAAATTAAATTTTAAAATTTTTGTGTTGGCAGGTGGAAATGTGGAGATTATATCTGTGTTTTAAAGGGATAGGTTAAAATTTTAAGTTAAAATTTTTGATTTTGAGAAAAACGTTTATTCAGAAAAGAAGTAAAATGATGCTGTCACTAGTTAATTAATTTTAAACTTTTAGTGTTGGGCTAAAAATGTGAGATGCTTATTTTTGGCTTTTTTAAAATGGATCAGGTCAAATTTTTTAATTAAATGTTTAAATTTTTCAGAGCAAAAACGCTTTTTAGCAAAAAAAGTAAAAGATTTGTCTTTTCAGTTCATTTTTTTTAAAACCTTTTTAGATTTTGGGGGTAAAATTGCGAAGTTATTTGCTGTTTTAAACGGGAAATAGGTTAATTTAAATTAAGTTTTGAGTTTCAATCCCAAAAACGCTTATTAGCAAAAAAAGTCAAAATAGGTTGTATTTAGTTACTAAATTTTAAACTTTTTGATGTTGGGGGTGGAAATGTGAGATCTTTTTGATTTTTTTTAAACGGGAAATCAGGTTAATTTTAAAAGTTTCAAGTTGTTTAAAGTTTTAGACCCAAAAAAAACCTTTTTTCAGAAAAAGAAGTAAAAAAGGTTGTCTGCTCTTTTAGTTCATTAAATTTTAAAAATTTTTAGATGTTGGCGGGTAAAACTGAGGCTTATATTGTGTTTTTAACTGGAATAGGTCTAATTTTATTTTCAAATTTTTGAAGTTTTCAGAGCAAAAACGCTTTTTAGAAAAAAAGTAAAATGATGTTGCTATTCTAGTTAATTAATTTTTAAAATTTTTTTAATGGGGGCAGTAAAATGTGGTTAATTTATTGTGTTTTAAATGGAATAGGTTAATTTTAATTTTCAAATGTTTGAATTTTGATCCCAAAAAGTTTTTCAGAAAAAGAGTAAAAAATGTGTCTCCCTTTTCCCGTGTTTTAAATTTTAAAACTTTTTAGTGTTGGAGGTAAAATGTGGATGCATTATTTTGATGTTTTAAGGGAACAGGTTAATTTTAAATTTTAAATTTTTGAATTTTAGATCCCCAAAAAAGCTTTTTCAGAAAAAGAAGTAAAAAAGGTTGTCTTTTTAGTGTACATTAATTTTTTCAAACTTTTTAGATGTTGGCGGGGGAAAATGTGAGATGCATTAATTGACTTTTTTAAAACGGGAAATAGGTCAAATTTTTAATTTTCGATGTTTGAAGTTTTCAGATGCAAAAAACGTTTTATTCGAAAAAAAAGTAAAAAAAGTTGTTGTATTCTATGAAATTTAAATTTTCACTTTTTAGATTTTGGGCGGGCTAAAAATGTGAGTTTGCATTTATTGAGTTTTAAATGGAATCAGGTTATTTTAATTTTAAAATGTTTGATTTTTCAGAGAAAAACGTTTATCTCAGCAAAAAAAAGTAAAAATGAGCTGTCTTTAGTTATTAAATTTTAAAACTTTTTAGTGTTGGGGCGGGCTAAAAATGTGAGTTTGATTATTTGATTTTTTAACTGGAATAGGTTAATTTTAATTTTTAAGATGTTTGAATTTTTTTGATGCCAAAAAGTTTTATTCAGCAAAAGAAGTCAAAAATAGTGTTGTCATTCTCAGTTAATTAATTTTAAAACTTTTAGGTTGGGAGGCTAAATGTGAGTTGATTTTTGCTTTTTTAAACGGAATAGGTTAATTTTAAAGTTTCAATGTTTAAAGTTTTAGACCCAAAAAGCTTTATCTCAGCAAAAGAAGTCAAAAATATTTTGTTGCTATTTAGTGTACATTAAATTTTAAAATTTTTAGATTTTGGGCGGCGGGAAAATGTGAGATGATTATTCTGACTTTTTTAAAATGGAATCGGGTTTAAATTTTAAAATTACAAGATTTTTAAAGTTTTCGATGCAAAAAGCTTTATTAGAAAAAGAAGTAAAAATGTGTCTGCTTTTCCTTAAAAAAATTTTTTAAAATTTTTAGATTTTGGGCGGGTAAAATGTAGATGATTATATTGTGTTTTAATGGAATCAGGAAATTTAAAATTTTAAAATTTTTTTGAAGTTTTTAGACCCAAAAAAGCTTTATTACAAAAGGTCAAAAATGATGTTGTCATTTGTTCATTAAATTTTAAAATTTTTTGTGTGGAAAGCTAAAATGCTGAGATGCTTATATTGATTTTTTAAATGGAATCAGGTTTTTTTTTAATTTTAAAAGTGTTTAAGTTTTAGATCCCAAAAACGTTTTTATTCCAGCAAAGAAGTCAAAAATGTGTTGTCATTCTGTGTAATTAAATTTTAACTTTTTGATGTGGCGGTGGAAAAATGCTGAGATGTTTATATCTGATGTTTTAAATGGAATCAGGTTTTAAATTTTAATTTTCAAATTTTTTGAATTTTAGAGAAAAGTTTATTCAGAAAAGAAGTAAAAAGGAGTTGTATTTCGTTAAATTAAATTTTAAAATTTTTAGATTTTGGAGCTAAAATGCGAGTGATTATATCTGATTTTTTTAACTGGATAGGTCTAATTTTAATTTTCAAGATGTTTGAATTTTAGAGCAAAAAGTTTATTCGCAAAAGAAGTAAAATAGGATTGTTATTTAGGTTTCTTTTAAAATTTTCCTTTTTTTGATGTTGGCGGGGTAAAATGTAGATGCATTATATTGGTGTTTTTAAACGGGAAATCGGGGAAATTTTTCAATTTTCTTTGTTTGAAGTTTTCAGAACCCAAAAACCTTTATCTCGCAAAAGAATAAAAATGATTTTTGCTTTCTCGCTTACAAAAAAATTTTCAAACTTTTTAGTGTTGGGGGCTAAAATGCTAAAGATTTATTGTGTTTTAAATGGAATCGGTCAAATTTAAAAAGTTAAAATTTTAAAGTTTTAGATGCCAAAAAAAGCTTTTTCAGCAAAAAAGTAAAAATGATGTCTGTCATTCTGCTTACATTAAATTTTCATTTTTTGTGTTGGCAGTAAAATGCTGAAAAGATTATATTGATGTTTTAAACGGGAAATCAGGTCTAATTTTAATTTTAAATGTTTAAGTTTTCAGAGCCAAAAAGTTTATCTCAGCAAAAGGTAAAATGATGTTGCATTTCGTTACAAAAAATTTTTAAAACTTTTTAGATGGGGGGCGGGCTAAAAGCTAATCTTATATTGATGTTTTAAAATGGAACAGGCAAATTTTTAATTTTCAATTTTTGAATTTTTCAGATCCCAAAAGCTTTTTCGCAAAAGAAGTCAAAAATGATGTTGCCATTTAGTGTAATTAAATTTTCAAACTTTTTAGATGTTGGCGGGGAAAAATGTGAGAGCATTATATTGATTTTTTTTAAACTGGAATAGGTTAATTTTAAGTTACAAGAGTTTGAAGTTTTCAGTCCCAAAAAAAATTTTTAAACCCAGAAAAAAGAAGTCAAAAATGTGTTGCTTTTTCTCAGCTGTAATTAAATTTTCAAATTTTTGATTTTGGGAGGGGGGAAAAATTGAGATGATTTTTGATGTTTTAAAGGGAAAACCCCATTTTTAATTTTTAAAAGTTAAAGATGTTTAAATTTTTCAGAGCAAAAAGCTTTTTTCGAAAAGAAGTAAAATGATGTCTGTCTTTTAACTTAATTAAATTTTCAAATTTTTAGAGTTGGAGGCTAAAAATCTAGTGTTATATTGATGTTTTAAACTGGAATCGGTCAAATTTTTCAAGTTTCAAATGTTTGAAGTTTTAAAACCCCAAAAACGCTTTTTCTCAGCAAAAGAAGTAAAAAATGGGTTCTATTCTCAGTTAAATTTAATTTTCCCCTTTTTAGAGTTTGGCAGTAAAATGCGGATGCATTATATTGGGTTTTTTAAATGGAATTTGGGTTAATTTTCAAGTTTCAATTTTTTGAATTTTTAGATCCCAAAAACGCTTTTATTAGCAAAAGAAGTAAAAAATAATGTTGTCATTCCAGCTGTACTTAAAAATTTTAAACTTTTTGATGTTGGGGTGGAAAATGTGGAGATTTTTGCTGTTTTAAAGGGAATCGGTTAATTTTAAGTTCAAATTTTTGAAGTTTTAGATGCCAAAAACGTTTTTTTCAGCAAAAAGAAGTCAAAATAGTGTTGCTCTTTTCTCAGTTTGTTTTAAAATTTTTCAAACTTTTTGATGTTGGCGGGGGGAAAATGCTGAGAGATTTATTGACGTTTTAAACTGGAATCGGTTAATTTTAAATTTTTAAAGATGTTTAAATTTTTTCAGAGAAAAAGCTTTTCTAGCAAAAAAATTCAAAAGTGTTGTCATTCTATTTCTTTAAATTTTTCAATTTTTAGATTTTGGAGGCTAAAATGCTAGAGTTTATTGGGTTTTTTAAAGGGAAATCAGGTTAATTTTAATTTTTAAAATTGTTTGATTTTTCAGACCCAAAAAGTTTATCTAGAAAGAAGTAAATGATGTCGCTCATTTCGCTTACATTAATTTTAAAACTTTTTAGATGTTGGCGGGCTAAAAGGGGAAGATGCATTATATTGTTTTTTAAACTGGAATCATTTAAAATTTTAAGTTTAAATGTTTAAATTTTTCAGAGCAAAAACCTTTTATCTCAGAAAAGAAGTAAAAATAATTTTGTCATTTAGCTTACATTAATTTTAAACTTTTTAGTTTTGGAGGCAAAATGTGAGATCATTTTATCTGACTGTTTTAAACTGGAATAGGTCTAATTTTCAAAGTTACAAGATGTTTGAATTTTTCAGACTGCCAAAAACGCTTTATCTCACCCAAAAGAAGTCAAAATAGGATGTCTGTCATTCTCAGCTGTACAAAAAATTTTTCACTTTTTAGATGTTGGAAGGCTAAAATGCTGAGATGCATTATTTGACTGTTTTAAACTGGAATCAGGTCTAATTTTAAAGTTACAAGATGTTTGAAGTTTTCAGATCCCAAAACGTTTTTATCTCGCAAAAAAATGTCAAAATGTGTTGCTCATTCTCAGCTGTACATTAAATTTTCAAATTTTTAGATGTTGGCAGGTGGAAATGCTGAGATGCATTATATTGACTTTTTTAAACGGGAAATCAGGTCAAATTTTTAAAGTTACAAGATGTTTTGAAGTTTTCAGATGCCAAAAAACGCTTTATCTCAGCAAAAGAAGTCAAAAATAGATGTTGCTCATTCTCAGCTGTACATTAAATTTTCAAACTTTTTAGATGTTGGCAGGTGGAAAATGTGAGATGCATTATATCTGATGTTTTAAAACTGGATCAGGTCTATTTTCAAGTTTAAATGTTTGAAGTTTTCAAAAGCCAAAAACGCTTTATCTCAGCAAAAGAATAAAATGGATGTCTGCTCATCTCAGTTACATTAAATTTTTCAACTTTTTAGATGTTGGCGGGCTGAAAATGCTAAGATGCTTATTTGTGTTTTAAACGGGAAATTTCAGTCTAATTTTCAAGTTTCAAATGTTTGAAGTTTTCAGATGCCAAAAACGCTTTTTCAGCAAAAGAAGTAAAAATGGATGTCTGCTCTTCTCAGTTCATTAAATTTTCACCTTTTTAGATGTTGGCGGGTAAAAATGTGAGATGCATTATATCTGAGTTTTAAACTGGAATCAGGTCTTTAATTTTCAAGTTTCAAATGTTTGAAGTTTTAGATGCCAAAAAACGCTTTTATCTCAGCAAAAGAAAGTCAAAAATAGATGTTGCTCATTCTCAGCTTTTACATTAAATTTTCAACTTTTTAGATGTTGGCAGGCTGAAATGCTGAGATGCATTATATCTGATGTTTTAACTGGAATCAGGTTAATTTTAAAGTTTCAAGATTTTTTGAAGTTTTCAGATGCCAAAAAACCTTTATTCAGCAAAAGAAGTCAAAAATAGATGTTGTCATTTCTCAGTTACATTAAATTTTCAAATTTTTTAGATGTTGGCAGGCTGGAAAATGCTGAGATGCATTATATCTGACTTTTTTAAATGGAATCAGGTCTAATTTTAAATTTTACAGATGTTTGAGTTTCAGATGCCCAAAAACGCTTTTTCAGCAAAGAAGTCAAAAATAGTTGTCTGCTCATTTCCAGCTGTACATTAAATTTTCAAACTTTTTAGATGTTGGCAGGTTGGAAATGCTGAGTGCATTATATCTGACTGTTTTAAACTGGAATCAGGTTAATTTTCAATTTTTCAAGATGTTTGAAGTTTTCAGAGCAAAAACGCTTTATCTCAGCAAAAAAAGTCAAAAATAGATGTTGCTATTCTCAGCTGTACATTAATTTTCAACCTTTTTAGATGTTGAGGCTGGAAAATGCTGAGATGCATTATATCTGATGTTTTAAATGGGAATCAGGTCTAATTTTCAAGTTTCAAGATGTTTGAAGTTTTCAAAACCCAAAAAAGCTTTATTCAGAAAAAGAAGTAAAAATAAAATGTTGCTCATTCTCAGCTTACATTAATTTTCAACTTTTTAGATTTTTGGCGGGCTAAAATGCTGAGATGCATTTATCTGATGTTTTAAAAGGGAAAATAGGTCAAATTTTTCAGTTTCATATTGTTTGAAGTTTTCAGATGCAAAAACGCTTTATCTCAGCAAAAGAAGTCAAAAATTTATGTCTGCTATTCTCAGCTGTACATTAAATTTTCAATTTTTAGATGTTGGCAGGCTGGAAAATGCTGAGATGCATTATATCGACGTTTTAACTGGATCAGGTTAATTTTCAAGTTAAAGTGTTTGAAGTTTTCAGATGCCAAAAAACGCTTTATCTCAGCAAAAGAAGTCAAAATGGGATGTTTGCTCATTCTCAGCTTGTACATTAATTTTCAACTTTTTAGATGTTGGCAGGCTAAAATGCTGAGATGCATTAATCGGGACTGTTTTAAACTGGAATCAGGTCTAATTTTCAAATTTTTACAGATGTTTGAAGTTTTCAGATGCAAAAACGTTTTTATTAGCAAAAGAATAGTCAAAATAGATGTCTGCTATTTCAGCTGTAATTAAATTTTCTTTTAGATGTTGGCGGGCTAAAATGTGAGATGCATTATATCTGCTGTTTTAAACTGGAATCAGGTCAAATTTTTCAAGTTTCAAATGTTTGAAGTTTTCAGATGCCAAAAAAACGTTTTTATTCAGCAAAGAAGTCAAAAATAGATGTCTGTCATTTCGTGTCTTAAAAATTTTAAACTTTTTAGATGTTGGCGGTGGAAAATGCTAGATATTATTTGATGTTTTAACGGGGGAATAGGTTTTTTTAAATTTTAAAGGATGTTTAAAGTTTTGATCCCAAAAAGCTTATTCAGCAAAAAAGTCAAAAATAGAGTCTGTATTTCAGTGTAAATTAAATTTAAACTTTTAGATTTTGGAGGTGGAAAAGTGAGATGATTATATTGATTTTTTTTTAAATGGAATAGGTTTTTTTTAAAATTTTTAAATGTTTAATTTTTCAGACCCCAAAAACGTTTATTCAGCAAAAAAGTAAAATGTGTTGCTCATTTAGTTTAAAAAAAATTTTTCAAAATTTTTTAGAGTTGGGGGTAAAATGCTGAGATGATTTTTTCGATTTTTTAAAAACTGGAATAGGTTTTTTTTGTTCAAGATTTTTTGAAGTTTTCAGTGAAAAAAGCTTTTCTCCCCAAAAGAAGTCAAAAAATTGTTTGTATTTAGTGTCATTAATTTTAAAATTTTTGATTTGGAGGTGGAAAAGTGAGATGATTATATTGACTTTTTTTAAACGGAATAGGTCTTTTTTTCAAGTTCAAGATGTTTGAAGTTTTTCAGACCCCAAAAGCTTTATTCAGCAAAAGAGGAAAATGTGTTGTCACTAGCTTAATTAAATTTAAAACTTTTTAGTTTGGCGGGCAAAAAGCTGGAGTTTTTAAATTGTGTTTTAAATGGAATGGTTAAATTTAAATTTTAAAGTGTTTAAAGTTTTAGATCCCAAAAAAAACGTTATTCAGAAAAAAAGAAGTCAAAAATGTGTTGTCTTCTCAGCTGTAATTAAATTTTCAACTTTTTAGATGTTGGCAGGCGGGGGGAAAATGCTGAGATGATTATTTGATGTTTTAAATGGAATAGGTCTAATTTTAAAGTTAAAAGTGTTTAAAGTTTTCAGATGAAAAAGTTTTTTATTGCAAAGAAGTCAAAAGATTTTTTGTCATTTAGTGTACATTAATTTCAAATTTTTAGATGTTGGAGGCTGGAAAATGTGAGTGCATTATATTGAGGTTTTAATAAAATCGGGGTTAATTTTAAGTTAAATTTTTTAAAGTTTTCAGACCAAAAAAAAGTTTTATCTAGCAAAAGAAGTCAAAATGGTTGTCTTTAGTTACTTAAATTTTAAAACTTTTTAGATGTTGGCGGGCTAAAAATGTGGAGATTATATTGTGTTTTAAAGGGAAATTTAGGTTAATTTTAAAGTTTAAAATTGTTTGAATTTTTAAAAACCAAAAGTTTTTCAGCAAAAAAATAAAAAAAGGATGTCTGCCATTTCAGTTAATTAATTTTAAATTTTTGATGGGCAGCTAAAATCTGAGATCATTTATTGACTTTTTTTTCTGGAATAGGTCTAATTTTAATTTTCAATTTTTAAATTTTCAGATCCCAAAAAAACGTTTATCTCAAAAAAAAGAAAGTAAAATGGTTGTATTTTAAATGTACTTAAATTTTAAACTTTTTGATTTTGGCGGCTAAAAAATGGAGATCTTTTATTCTGCTGTTTTAAATGGAATCAGGTTAATTTTCAGTTTAAATGTTTGAATTTTTTTGAAAAAAAAAAAGTTTTTCAGCAAAAAGTAAAAATGGTGTCTGCTCATTTCAGTTAAATTAAAATTTTATTTTTTAGTGTTGGAAGCCCCAAAATGTAGATGTTTATATTGATGTTTTAAAGGGAATGGTTAATTTTAAGTTAAAAATTGTTTAAATTTTTCAGTCCAAAAACGCTTTTTCTAGCAAAAGAAGTCAAAATAGTTTTTCTGTCATTCTCAGCTGTACATTAAATTTTCAACTTTTTAGATGTTGGCAGGTGGAAAATGTGAGATGCATTAATCTGACTGTTTTAAACTGGATCAGGTCTAATTTTAAGTTACAAGATGTTTGAAGTTTTCAGATGCCAAAAACGCTTTATCTCAGCAAAAGAAGTCAAAAATGGATGTCTGCTTTCTCAGTGTACATTCAATTTTCAGATTTTTTAGATGTTGGACAGTCAAAATGCTGAGATGATTATATCTGACTGTTTTAAATGGAATCAGGTCAAATTTTTCAATTTTCAAATTTTTGAATTTTTCAGATCCAAAAAAAGTTTATTAGCAAAAAAGTTAAAAATAGTTTGTTGCTTTCTACTGTAATTAAATTTTAAAATTTTTTTTAAAAGATGTTGGAGGTGGAAAATGTGAGTGATTTTTGCTTTTTTAAAAGGATCAGGTTAATTTAAGTTCAAATGTTTGAAGTTTTCAGACCCAAAAAAAGTTTATTCGCAAAAAAGTAAAAATGTGTTGTCATTTCGTTAATTAAATTTTCCTTTTTGATGTTGGCAGCTAAAATGTGAGTGTTTTTCTGATGTTTAAAATGGAATCAGGTTAATTAAATTTTAAATGTTTAAAATTTTTTCAGACCCCAAAAAGCTTTATCTCAGCAAAAAAAGGGGAAAATGTTTGTTGTATTTTCAGTTACAAAAAATTTTTTAAAACTTTTTGATTTTGGCGGGCTAAAATGTAATTTCATTATTGTGTTTTAAGGGAATCAGGTCTAATTTTCAATTTTAAAAATTTTTTGAAGTTTCAGAGCCAAAAAAACGTTTATTCCAAAAAAGGGGAAAATGATTTTGTTCTTTAGTTACTTTTAAATTTTAAAACTTTTTAGATGTTGGGGGGCTAAAATGTGAGAGATTTATCTGACTGTTTTAATGGATGGGTTTTTTTTAAGTTTCAAAATGTTTGAAGTTTTCAGAGAAAAAAACGCTTTATCTCAGCAAAAGAAGTAAAATGGATGTTGCCCCATTCTCAGCTTACATTCAATTTTCAACTTTTTAGATGTTGGCAGCTGAAATGCTGAGATGCATTATATCTGACTGTTTTAAACTGGAATCAGGTCTAATTTTCATAGTTTACAAGATGTTTGAAGTTTTCAGATGCCAAAAAACGCTTTATCTCAGAAAAGAAGTCAAAATTAGATGTCTGCTCTTCTCAGCTGTACATTAAATTTTCAAACTTTTTAGATGTTGGCAGGCTGGAAATGCTGAGATGCATTATATCTGACTGTTTTAAACGGGAAATCGTTCTAATTTTCAAGTTACAAGATGGTTGAAGTTTTCAGATGCCAAAAAGCTTTATCTCAGCAAAAGAAGTCAAAAAATGTGTTGCTCATTCTCAGCTGTACATTAAATTTTCAAACTTTTTAGATGTTGGCAGGGGGAAAATGCTGAGATGCATTATATCTGACTGTTTTAAATGGAATAGGTCAAATTTTTTCAAGTTTCAAATGTTTGAAGTTTTCAGAACCCAAAACGCTTTATTCAGCAAAAGAAGTGAAAAATGGATGTTGTCATTCTCAGCTCTACATTCAATTTTCAGCTTTTTAGATGTTGGACGCTCCAAAATGTGAGATGCATTATATTGATGTTTTTAAACTGGAATCAGGTCTAATTTTATAAATTTTTCGGGCCCAAAAAGCTTTATTAGAAAAAAAGTCAAAAATAGATGTTGTCATTCTCGGGTGTCAAAAATTTTCAAACTTTTAGATGTTGGCAGGCTGGAAGTGAGAGTTATATCGATGTTTTAAATGGAATAGGTTAATTTTTTTTTTTAAGATTTTTAAAGTTTTAGATGCCAAAAAGCTTTATTCGCAAAAGAATCAAAAATTTTTGTCTTCTAGTGTACTTAATTTTTAAAATTTTTTTAGATTTTGGGAGGTAAAATGTGAATGATTATTCGATTTTTTTTAAAAATGGAAATCGGGTTTAAATTTTTAATTTTAAAGATGTTTGAAGTTTTGGGCCCAAAAAACTTTATTCGCAAAAGAAGTAAAAATGGTGTCTGCTTTCCCATTTCTTTAAATTTTCATTTTTGATGTTGGAAGTAAATGTAAATTGCATTTTTTGTTTTTTAAAAGGGAAATATTTTAAATTTAATTTTCAAATGTTTGAGTTTTAGAGAAAAAAAAAATTTATTCAGCAAAAAAAAGTAAAAATGAGTTGCTCATTCTGCTTTCATTAATTTTTCAAAATTTTTAGATGTTGGCGGGCTAAAATTGGATTTTATTGATGTTTTAAATGGAATGGTTTTTAATTTTAATTTTCAAGTGTTTTAAATTTTAGATGAAAAAAACTTTATTGAAAAAGAAGTAAAAAAATAGATGTTGCTATTTCAGTGTAATTAAATTTTCAAATTTTTAGTTTTGGCAGGCTGGAAAAAGTGAGTGCAAAATTTTGGGTGTTTTAAAAGGAATCGTCAAATTTTTAAGTTCAGATGTTTGAGTTTTAATCCCAAAAAGGGCTTTATCTCAGAAAAGAAGTAAAAATGTGTTGTTTTCTCAGTTACTTAAATTTAAAAATTTTTTTTGATGTTGGAGGCGGAAAAATGTAGATGCTTATATTGAGTTTTTAAAGGGAAATCAGGTCAAATTTTAAAGTTAAGATGTTTGAAGTTTTAGACCAAAAAAAAGCTTTTCTAGAAAAAAAATTTAAAATGATGTTGCATTCTCAGTTACATAAATTTTAAATTTTTAGATGTTGGAGGTAAAATGTGGATGATTATATTGCTGTTTTAATGGAATCGGGTTTAAATTTTTTTAAAGTTAAAAGGGTTTTTGAATTTTTTAGATCCCAAAAAGTTTATTCAGCAAAAGAAGAAAAAAGATGTTTTCTTTTCAGTTTACAAAAAAATTTTAAACTTTTTAGTTTTGGGTGGAAAATGTGAAAGCATTTTTGACTTTTTTTTAACGGGAAATAGGTCTATTTTAAATTTAAAAAGGGTTTAAATTTTCAGATCCCAAAAAAACGTTTTATTAGCAAAGAAGTCAAAAAATGTTTGTCATTTAGCTTAATTAAATTTTCAAATTTTTAGTGTTGGAGGTGGAAAAGCTGAGATGATTATATCTGACTGTTTTAAATGGAATGGTCTAATTTTCAAGTTCAAGATGTTTGAAGTTTTAGAAGCCAAAAACGCTTTATTCAGCAAAGAAGTGAGAAATGGATTTTGCTATTCTCAGCTAAATTCAATTTCAGCTTTTTAGATGTTGGACAGCTCCAAAATGCTAAGATGCATTTTTATCGGGTGTTTTAAACGGGAAAATCAGGTCAAATTTTCAATTTTCAATAGTTTGAAGTTTTCAGATCCCAAAAACGCTTTATCTCAGCAAAAGAAGTCAAAATTTAGATGTCTGCTAAATTCTCAGCTGTACATTA